>NCSJ02000108.1:0-128556 GCA_002812745.2 Scytalidium lignicola
AGTTAATTCTCAAACTAAAAAGTTAGTTTTAGTTAATTCTAACTTTTAAAACACTTTCATAATACTTTAAGCTTTTAAGCTTTATATAAAATTGTATAAATAACTATAATTTATTACTTTAAATAATTTATATTTTTATAATATAAATTTTAAAAGTATTTTATATGTATAGATAAATCTCTTAAAATATTAAACTTAGTTTATAATTGTTGAGAGTAATATATTGGTTACGTGCACGTGATACTCACGTGCCATGTAGACTAGTCCTGATTAGGTAGTGGGAGCGAGCGAAGCTCTTACAGCTTCGCACCACTCCCACCCCCTTTTCGTACAACAACCATGGAATAGCACAACGAGTATATTACGTATAATTGCGTACCGTACTTCGTGCTACAGGTGAACCGACAATATATNTTATATTTATATTTAATATTAACTAATTTTTAGAGAAAAAGGGGATTTTTTATAATACTTTACCAATTTTAAGAAATAATTCTGATTTATATAATTCTGATTCTGATGATATTTATATAAACGAAAATACAGAAAATTTAGACGAATTAAATTTATATTTAGAAGAAAGAAGGTCAAATAAACAAGTAAGTTTATTAATAATATATATAATTATATACTAATTATTATTAGACAAATCCTTTAATATACTGGAAGTTAAATAAGTTAAAATATCCAGTTTTAACTATATTAGCTCGAAAATATTTACAAATTCCAGCAACTTCAGCTTCTAGTAAACGTTATTTTTCACAAGGAGCTTTAAATATAACTAAATTAAGAAATAGACTTAATAAGTCTACTTTTAATATTATTATGTGTTTAAAAAGTTAGGGAATATATACTGATGATATTATTGAAGAGAATTTAGAAAACTTACAAGAAATTGAATCAGAATTTGTTATTTAGTTATTAATTTATTAGTTTAGTAGTTCAGTTAAAATACTTATAATAAAGTCATTTTATACCAGAAATTGTATGGCAAGTGACTTCATTTCAAGTATTTTAACTGAATTAAAATTTATAGAATTGTATAATTTTATGAAAATGCACTATTTTATGCAAAAGTAATTAATTTTATAATTAATTATTAAATTTAATAATTAAATTAAATATTAAAATTTGTTAATTAAATTAAATTAAATTAGTAATTAAATAAATTAATTAGTAATTAATTATTGTCGGTTCACCTGTAGTATGAAGTACAATACATAATTATACATAATATACTCGTTGTACTATTCCATGGTTATTCCATGATTAGAGGTAAGAGAGCGAAGTTATAAGAGCTTCGCTTGTTCTTACTACCTAATCAGGACTAGCTTACAGTAGCATGTGAATATCATGTGTACATAACCACTATTTTACTAACACTAAAATCACTTTAAAAATAGCTATACACTATAACTCTCAAAATGCTCAAATCTGTAGAGTTTTCCTAATCACATGCTAATTGCCTAATTGAGAATAACTCCAAATCCC
This sequence comes from Scytalidium lignicola, assembly GCA_002812745.2. Classification (NCBI taxonomy): domain Eukaryota; kingdom Fungi; phylum Ascomycota; class Leotiomycetes; genus Scytalidium; species Scytalidium lignicola. The sequence continues at coordinate 1,492 of NCSJ02000108.1, forward strand.
TCCTTTGTATAATTCTCTATTCCACCGCCTATACTGTTATATTCTACTTACTCTACCACTTCCAATTACACCTTATTCATATCCAACAGCTGTTTCAGAGTGCTAGATGGCTTTCCTTTAATCATGGAATCAGCTGGATTTGTAATTCCTTCAATCCATCATACCTTAACAATCTGGTGTTATTCGTACGTTTGGCAAAGGCATATCACGTCAATTATGAATTGCTTTTCCTGTGTAGTTCCCAACTTGACAAGGCAATTGTACAATAACCTTAAATCCATACATATAACCAGTAAGAAGTTGATTTCAAGGATTCCTTTGATGGTTGACTTGATTATAACTCTTATATCGAACTTATAAGCCATTCTGTAAAGTTCTAAAGCTAAAATATTGCATGTAACCTTCTTACACTTAACTGACGTCTAATATAGTATATTCACATTTCCCTTCTAGTCTGCAAGTACTATGATATAGCTAATTTATGATAATAAGTCTTTGTTATTTGCAAATAAGGTGTTTGTAAAGACTAATAGTTATAACATCTCCTTATCAAGCTTAATGAATTGTATTTCCTTGACAGCATTTTAGATTTATTATTATAAACGTTTATTCAGTGATTTCATGTCTTCTTGACTAGGATCAATAGCCTAAGCAATTACTAATAGATCATATGATGCTTCCAGTTGGTAAACTGAAGTTATATATGCTCTTTAAGCATATTGTACAATATATTACTCCTTGGTAGTAAAGTTCTAGTATACAATTCCCTATAAGCTTGTTGTAATAACTGATTTCCTAATTACAAGCTGTAGATTAACATACTAACACTCTTGAGTAAGTGAAATTCTAGTATTATTCAGTTGTATGATATTCTTATTGAACTTGATTCCCTTTTCAATAGTTAGTATTTCATGTTCTTTTACCAGAAAGTTAGCCTTTTTCAACTGTTCTTGCTTAAGTTTAGCAAATTAAACATCTCCAATAAATAAGATATTATCAGTTTAAAGCCTTACAACACTGAAAAGTTCAATGTTGTATAATAAGCAAAGGTTGTATATTAACAGTTTTATAACAAACACCTCAACATAGTAAGAGTAGTAAGTTTGAAATCAGTAATTTCTAACTTTAAGGACTTTATAAAGTAATTTCACAACTTATAGAATTAAACCTTTGCAAAGACTAAGTTGTTTTGTAAGCTCTAGAGGTAACTATATATAAAAATCCTAATTCAACAAGGTAGTAAACTATATGTACACTTGTAAAATGTCTTGTAAGTACAAGCTTATGTCTTTATACTCTATAATAACAATACAAAGAATAATACATTGGTTAACATGTTGAATAATAAGCAATTAAGTCAAAACAAACTTCTTCTTATTATCCTTGTAAGCTTATATTACAAAGTATAACTTTTCAAAAACTTTTTCAATTCCTTTATTTTTGATTTTGTCTATAAACCTGATGTTAAATATACATATACTATTAAGTATGTTTTGAGGGTTTATAATCTTGAAAATACCCTTTTTGAGTAATCCTAATATTTCAACTTGACATAAAGCTATAAATTAAGGTTTTAGTTCCTCCTCTTGCAAGAAAGTAATAATTTCAGGGTATTTACAAGGTCTTCCATGTTTACACTTTACTAGTAGCACTAGTAGTAAAGCAATAATTATAATTAACTCGTTAAGCTCCTCTTAATGCTCTTCAATGACTATAATTTCCAATTCTAGTTCTAATAACTCAATTCCATCGATTCCTTCTATAAGCATAAGGTATAGTTTCACAACTGTTAACCTGAATAGTATATTCCCATACAAAAGTGCTAATATATACATTTCTCCGTCTATACTTACAAGCTTATATAACCTTTCTTAACTTCCATTCTAACTTATATTTCCTGCTCTCCACACGAGAACGTCTGAATTCAACAGTAGGTCATGAATAGCACTTACATCAAGGCCATTACACATGTTAATTACATCTTATACTTGCTGTTTTACCTTGATTTTGCTAATTTCCTCTATAGCCTTCTTGATCACCATAACTTTCTGATTAACAATTAAGGCTAGAGTGTCAAGTTTTAACATACATAAGTAAGTACCATAAACTAATAGTATAAGGACAAGTCTATTAAGTCCTACAGAATCATTAACAGCTTTGAACACCATTTGTAAAGCTATATCCTTATTAAGATTATGGATTTCAATTATAATTATCTAATAAGTATGTTATACAAGTACATAATATCATTCAACATAGTTAATTAAGTTGTAAGCTTTTACTAAGACTACTTTCAAGGTCATTCTTATAATTATAACACTTTGTTAGAACTTCTTACTAATAAAGTTCTTTCCAACGTTAGTTATAATCTGGTTTAGAGGTCTTAAGTAAATATTAATCCAACAAGCTTATAAAACGTCTTAAATATACTTTGTACTAATATTTTGAAGTTATTTACTAGCCTAGTAATATATTCCCTCATTGACAATATAAAGTATTAGTTTACTGTTAATATAAAAGATATTAACGATAATAGAATAGTTGAAGGTAACATTATCTTGTAAGTTGAATCTGAATCTTCTTAATAACTTTCTATAATATTGGCAATAAGCACAAAACTTAATAAAGTATTTTAATGTGTTTTTGTCGATATCATAACTTGTACAATCTAATATACATTATAATCTAGTTATTAACAAGTAACCAAAACATTAGTATAAACGTTGTAATTCTACATTAGTCAAGAAACAAAAGTCTTCCTTCAATGAATCGAAGACAAGAGCTTGTAAGGAGATGTCCTAAAGGAAAAAGCTATAACCAAATCATCATATAATTAATACATTTCCTTATAAGATAATTAATTAGTTCATAAAATTGTTGAAATATACACTTAATCAATCTATATCCATTAAGCATAGTAAGAAGAGTATAGTCGACATAACTACATAGAATTCAATTTGCCTAATTAGTATATTCACTAATATAAAGCTTATCAAAGTTATACTCCCAATTTCAAATTATACTTTCACTATACCTTTGGTAGTTGTATTGAGCACTATAGATCAGTTTGTTCGTTGTAAAGCTTTGAATTGGCTATAACCAGTTGTAAAGTTTATTACAACTCTTGTATTGATTATGATTCCATGAAATTGCCTTGAATTATACCTTGTTAAGCTTATTATACTGAATACTTCTGTTGTGGTTGTTGTAAAAGCTTTTAAGTCAATATCCTAAGAGTAAGTTTTGGTTGTTAACACCTCAGCTATTAGTTAGTGTAAGAAAGTGTTATTAGCTAGTTTTATAACAATCAGAGTAGCTAAATCTACTAGAATACTTTTACATAAGGTAAAGAATACAAAATCACCTTGTTCAAGTTCTTTAAGTTCTAAATTGAGGTTGTTGTTAGTGTTATTAACAAAAAGAGTTTTAAAAGTAAAGTTTAATTCCTCCTCAGAATCATTACCTTTGTAATTAGTAATATATTATTAAAATCACTTTTCAAAGCATTGTTTAGAGTCATAAACGGTAAAGTTGAATCAATTTGTGTATTTAACTTTAAAACATGCTTTTTCAGTATCTTGTTCTTCTTATAAGTGTTTTCATGATCAGTAACCTTTCCTTTTGCATATAAAACACCTTCCTTATGTTTAAAGACATAAAGTAGTACATCTAAGGCCTTATGAGTAATATTGTTAACTTACTCTGTAATTGGTATAATAATAATAATCTATAAAGTAAGTTTCACCATGGTGTTCTTGTTCCTTTTCCTTTTTGTACAACATGATGGACAAGTAAAGTTTGTTGATAAGTTGCCCTAAATCTCTTGATAAGTCTGAAATAACATATTTACATGTTGGAGATCCTTAGCAAATAGTAATCAACTTCTCATAGAGAATATTAATTGTCTTGTAAGCTGGCTAAAGGTTGTATTAAAGTTCTTAAAGCTTACTAATAAGCAATTACATGTTTTTAAGCATTGTTTTCCCAAGGTTTTTAACTATGACCAAAGTTAACATTATACCTTCTTATTCAGTGTAGATTCAATGATGATATATAAGTCCTTTGTAAAAGTTATATAAATAAGTATATACTTCTTCAAATGTACATTTAACAAGGTTGTTAATAATGAAATAGCTTTTTGCTAACCTTGTTAACATAATAAGGAATACTTTAATATAGAATTCCTTTAACAATTCTACTTATTTACAATAATTCTTAAAGATCATCAACTTATATTTAAAGCTATTAGTCACTTCATTGTACTTCTAGTCTTCCATGTACATTTTGACAATATCAAAGACTTGTTTCATGTACACAGGTCAAGTTGAAGGTAATAATAATAGGCTAAGCTCATGGTTAAGGTTATGGTTTTGTTGTAGTCTGTAAAACTATTGTTCACTTTAAGAGGTTATAAAAGCACTTGATTCCCAGCTTACAAACATAAAACTAAAAACTTTAAGGCTGATTTAAGAGTTTGTAAGTTGAATAGTTTTAAGGAGTATAATGACCATAAAGGTAATAAGTCTCTTTTGGAGGTTGTGAAAGGCATCTCTAAGGTCCTCCTCATCTTATACATGTTGTTCTTCCTCTTGTAGTACATTTACAAGAGTTTAGGCGATTATAATATTCTTGTTGTTATGTATCACTTATACATTGCTATAACGAAGGCAATTATATAAGTCTTGTAACTCTTTCTAAGGAATTATTCTGAAGTAGTCAATAGTAAAGTCCTTGAAATCGTCTTGGAATAAGTTCTAAAGGTCTACATTACTTCTCTTGTTAAGACAGTATTTGTAGACCTTAGTTTCTAAGAATTCAAGCTAGTTGTTCTTCGTAAGTCTAGTTATTATTCCTCATTTCCATTTCTCGATTTATACTTCTTAATTTACCCTTACAATACTCTTTGTCACTCTTGTAACAGTTTCTAGTTTGTTTTCCCTTGTATTCCCTGTTATATCTCTTATTTCCACTATGTTTCCCGTTGTTCTTAAGCTGTATATGTATAGTCTACTAGTATTAGTATAAGGTACTTGATTGACTGTAAAACAAAGCTAGTTACACATGAGTACAAAGAGTATTTACCTGCAGGTAGTAAACTCTGTAGTCACAAAGGCTTGAACAAAAGTTTTTCAAGGGTATAATAGCTTCTTGGTCTTCCTGAACATAGAGTTCTGTGAGCTCCCAAAGTTCTCCTGTATGCCTGTGGAGGCTTATAGTTCTGTAATGAAAGTAAAAGTAAGGTGAAAGATCATGGTTTTGGTAGCTTAACGCGTTGTTTCTAGTCTGAAATGAAAGATGGAAAGATGTAAAGAAAGTAGTGGTTTTTGAATAGAAATTAATGAAGATGAAAGGTNAAAAAAGTAGTTTTTTGAATAAAATTAGTCAATTGTTTGACCACACAACTCCATAAGTGAACTGCCTGACGTCTAACCGAACATATTGTTTTTGGCAAAAACAGGTTCAACAACAACAGTTATGAAAAGGGACCGCCGAACGTCCTACTGATCAAGCTGTAGTTGTTGAATAGCTGTTTCCCCCTTCGACTAGGGTAAATTGCAACTTTGTAAGGGGACTACCGAATATCCCACTGAACAGGTCATAATCTCCCGAGATTCAGCTTTAAAAGGGACCACCGAATGTCCCACCAATTAAACGATAATCTCCTGATCTGTATGTACAAACTGATCAGTGTCAGTTCACCTGTAGCACGAAGTACGGTATGCAATTATACGTAATATACTCGTTGTGCTATTCCATGGTTGTTCCACGATTAGGGGTGGGAGAGCGAAGCTGTAGGAGCTTCGCTCGTTCCCACTACCTAATCGGGACTAGCTTACAGTGGCACGTGAATATCACGTGTACGTAACCACTATTCTACCAACAATTACTTTAATTTTTTTCCCCAACACTGTATCTGGATGAGTAGCCACATGGCTTGCTCAAGTCCGCTTCTTCATAATGACTTGTCATGAGGCAGGGCGAATTTTCAGTGCTGTGTAAAACCTAGGATTTAAGACCCAGCCCAGAAGGGAGCATACAACAAATGTCAACTGCTCCATATTCCGTAACCGTGAATATGAAATCACTCACTTGGCTATCTATTTAAACCTTTAATAACTTCTTACAATAAAGTAGCATAGAGAAAATTGTCTTCTAAAGCGAGTTAAGTTATAGTTTTAGACACTGTTAAACCATATTATATCATATTAACTTGGAGCTTCATGGTCAACTTGAATAAAAATTTCTTTTATATGAACAAGATTATTCATTGACAACATTCATATTTGACTTTTGATGTCTTTTTGAAGATCATCTTGCGAGTACAGTTTATATCTTAAATATTATTATACAAAAAGGTTAGATCATTACACTTTGCGGCAGTCTCTGCCTTATTCTCCCCCTCTTTTACTTCATATATAAATATATATTTGAAGAACTACAACACAAGTCAAATCTTAGATCTATCAATACACAAAAACCATGTCGACTTTATTACGCTCAATAACATATATATACACACACTTGCTTTCATGTATCAGTATTGTCTTATTATACTTATTGTCATTAGGTCATTCCAATTCCCTTGTCGCCCGCTTCGTCTTCTCTCTCATCCTCTTCCTCAGGTTCCTCATTCTCCCACTAATTAGGATCCTGATACTTCCATTGACCGCGTCCTTCTGGGCCACATGTTGCAATACTCATATCGTTATGCATGAACGGCGCTAGGAGGATCTGTGCTGCAGTGCCTGTGATAACCAGCTCCTCAACCGCCATCTTGGGTAACTCCTGGTGCAGCGCCAGGTAATTATCATTGGCATCGCCGAGTATCTCCTTCGTAGCTGGGTCTATCAAGTACATACTGCGGTCACCAAACACTGGATGCTCATACTCCCAGTGTAGCTCGCGATCACCGAGCGCGCGCACTTTCACCGGCCACTTGTTTGAAAACCCTTCGTTTGCAATATTCTCCATCATTATAGATTTTTTAGCCGCTATCTCGCTGCCGTTTGCGCTGGGAAATATGATTTGGGCATCCTAGCAGTACTGTTTAGTCTTAATTGTAGCTAGTAGCGGCGAAGAGGTATCTGCACCCCTATATACCAGAGCGAGATGCTCGGCGGGAAAGCGTGTCTGGTATTCTATCTTGTTTACTTCTTGGGAGAGCTTCCAGTTCCAATTGTTCTGCCAGCCGCGAATGTCCCAGGTCACAGGACTGTGCATTTTAGGAGCAGTATCGAGAGAGCTATCGGCGGTTGTCGTTCTGGTCATGTTAAGAAAGAAGAATTTGATAGGCTTAAGATCTAATTCTTGTCATTGAAAATTTCAAATTTGAGTGCCTCAAGTTTGGCGTCGGGAGGCTGCTGCTTGTAGAAAGTAATAAGTTATTACGTGTATAGGAGATAAACACTTAGCAAGCGAAAATGCAAGATCAAAGAGAAACTAGGCTAGTATGTTATAGTTGCAAATAACCTTACTAGGAGCTAGATGTTCTAGGTAAGCACACGTATATCTACATCGTGAATCCTTTTACTTGATAAAGTAATTGAACATTAAACTCGGAATATTGATACAGAATGCTACTAAAATGCCTTATTATTACTAGACAATCTAAGACTTCATTCAACACTAGAGAAACGTAGTAAGCAGAATCTAGTAATTGCCAATGTTTGAAAAGTTTCATTAAATTGGAGGTTGTAAACGGACTAAAGGGGCATGTGAGGTAAACAAGGAAGCACTAGATCTTGTAGCAACATCCACCTTATCCAGCAAAGTGTCACTTTTATCATCGTAAAATATGTATGTCTCCGTGGGGGGTCCCATTATTTCGTCCTGCAAGGGACTGTTTTTGTGTCTGGAATTGGATGTCTCTGCTTCCGATGCTACCGTGTTCTCACCCACAGGAGACCCAAAGCTTCGGGCGGGCGCATAACGTGCCAGTAATATCGAGCTTTCTAGAGCACAGTTTGATCATTACGACCCTTCAGAGCTGCAGCTCGGCGGGAACTCCTTCCGCTATGCGAAGACCCTTGATATTTCTTTGTTCTTCGTTTTCCCCCTTGTTGCAAGCTGCATGATGGTCAGCAGGTAGCATCGGTAGCAATGTAGGGGACATAGCCCATCAAATATAATATATAGATAGAGTAGATAGAGTAGAATACACTTTCATTCTATATTTCTTTACTTAGTTAAGAAAGTCTATTAAAGAGCTGATCAACAATGCATTTCCTTGCGCTCAGTATGGATCAAGCTCTAAACACTACAAATCAAAATAAATCTGAAGAACAATCAACTCAAAAGAATCTCTCTATTGCAATTGTTGGAGGTGGAATTGGTGGTCTTTGCCTTGCCATTGGCCTCCTTCGACATAATGTTCCAGTGCATATATATGAAGCAGCCCCTCAGTTTTCAGAGATTGGTGCCGGCGTCTCTATTGGCCCCAGCGGCTGCATGTCCCTGAATCTCCTTGATCCTCGGCTTTTCAAGTCATTCAACAAGTTAGCAACAAAGCATACTGATAGCCCGGGCTGGGAGGACAAAAAGCTCGTGTGGATGCAATATCGTTATGGTAGAGATGAGGAATTGTTGGTGGAAATATCTAACAAGCTCGGCCAAACGAGCGTTCACAGAGCAGAATTCCTTGATACTTTGGTTAGCTTAATACCCGACGAGATCATAAGCTTCGGAAAGAAATTGAGAACAGTGGAGGAGTCCATTTCTAGTGTTAAGCTTATCTTCGAGGATGGAGATTCTGCGGAAGCATCCTTTGTCATTGGAGCAGATGGCATCAGGTCTCGTGTTAGAGAAGCCGTCTTGGGATTGGAAGCAAAAGAATTATCTCCAGAGTACAGCGGCACATGTGTTTACAGAGGTGTTATCCCAATGGAAGCTGCAGTCAAAGCCGTTGGCAAAGAAAGGGCTATGTTAGCCCAGACGTATGTGAACAAAGGAGGATACGTGGTAACTTATCCTATCCAGCACGGGGCTTCCATCAATCTTGGGGCATTTACATATAAAAGAGATGGACCCTGGGAGAGGTACGGAGATTGGATATTTCCAGATAAAAAGAAGGATGCTTTGAAGGATTTTAACGATTGGTGTCCGAGCGTGAAGGCCCTCCTGAATGTGAGTCTATACGATCCTCCAAAAAATTGATAATGATGGCGACCAATAATAATGTTCTCTAGCTACTTGAAAACCTAAACATGTGGGCAATGTTCAACATGCCACTAATCCCTACCAACACTAAAGCTCGTCTTTGTTTAATTGGTGACGCTGCGCATGCAACGACACCGCATCAAGGCTCTGGATGTGGAGCTGCGATTGAAGACGCGCTCATCCTGTCTCAACTCATTGGAGACGAGCATGTTAAAGTAGAGAAGGATGTTTTTATGGCCTTCAAGGCTTATGATACTATATGTCGACCTCGAGGTCAGCGCATTATTACCACTAGCCGAGACTGTGGTAATCTTCTTTCTCTGCAGAAGCCGGGGATTGAGGATGACAAAAAGCTTCTAATCCAGAATTTGCAGCAAAGATATTCGTGGATTTGGGACCAGGATATGGAGGAGATGTTGAAAAATGCTAGGGAATATATGATTAAATTGATACAAGAGCACGGGATTCCTATGTCTAGGATCTAGGCCTTTTCATGTTCCTAGTCATTCCTTCACACTACACTTTCTTTGATGCACTGTAGAGAATTAGAATACATTACTTATTGTCTTCTCTTGTCTTTCTAGATGCGCGAGGAATTATTATTAATTGAAAAAGAGTATATTGATCTATAATATAGAACCTAGCCCTAAGTTTCTAAAATATGTTACATTCAATTTTCAACGAGGAAGGCTTCTAAATCTGGTCTTCCTGCATGCCCGTTACCATTCTGCCTATTTTAGGTTAGGTTTTCAAACCCTGTGCTCTCAACGACGACATCAGGCGAAATCATCTTCCTCGTGATAAGATCTCCGTTCAGCAAGTCATTATCCTCAACGCGCACTGCAGCTGCCTCTATCGTTGATTCGATACCAGCCATAATGTGACGTTTTATCAGTCGTTTCTTTGCTGTCTCTCGTGATATGGAAACAAACCAGCTGCATAGTGATATTAGCTAATGGCAGCTGACGTTAAGTTTCCTGCAAGAAAGGAAGAGTTTAGCATACGTTTCATCAACCAGGTCCTGGATTTCATTCCATGGGTGTTCATCCAGCAGGAGATAATTCCCTTCAAGGATTATTATTCGTTGTGATGACGGGATGTATATATCGTTTTCGATTGGATCTTTGATTTTGTGATCAAAGCTAGGGGCATGGAAGGACAGAGAAGGATTATCCGTATCTGTCACGGGAGTCTGTCGAAGTCGTTTTACTAGGTCGATGAAGGCTTCGGCATTAAAAGTAAAAGGTGCGCCTCGTCTTCGCAGCACATTCTCTACCCCAGAAATTTCAAGTTTTAAAAGCTGGGACTTGGGGTAATGGAACCCATCCTACATTGCACTCGGGGTAAGCTTTTGCGGCGAGAGAGTAGGAAGTTGCTTTGAAAAAGAATGAAAAAGAAATTCATTGATAGCATGAGTTAGAATAAGAATGACTGGTGGCTTTACCATGGGGAGAATAGCTATATTGCCAGTTCCATTTGCCTTACACGTCTGTGCTAGAGCTGCTGAGATTGTGCTCTTTCCAGAACCAGGAGTTCCGGCGAGCGCTATGAGAAGACGCCGGTGAGACGAGGGTGGATTTTGCTCCAACAGCTTTGTCAGTCTCTCACTCAACGTCGTGATGATTGCGTCCATTGCTGTTGGGACTAAGAGATGCTCTGAGAACGGATATCATCGCTGCGAAAAAAAAAACAGGGGGAATCAAAAATCAAAAGACATAACGGGGTACATAGTAGTGGAAACTCGCGTTCCTCAGATTTTGCCCCAAGATCTCATGGTTTTTTTCTCATGATCCTTTCGCAACCCCCGCTGTGGATTTCGGTCATTTAAAGCGTTTTTACATTGGTAAAGAATGATTGGCCGGAGCACAGTCGTCCGGCAGTCTAATGTCATACTAAAATCCCAACGGGCAACTAAGCTTATAAGAGCAGGCGAACAACAGGAAATTCTGAAGCTGATCGCTCCGCAACCGGACAAGTAGCAGGTCACAGGTGGCGATGGCCCCGGACGACTGTAGTCCGGGGCCAGAACTGTCGCCAACATCGATGCTTGGATGTTGATCGTGTGGAGAAATGGGGTGAAAACCTCGCCGCTGTAACTTACGATGGTGGGGAAGCGTGACATGGGTAACGGTTTCCCCAGGAATAAAAAAAAAATATATAAATGGAGACAACCTCACAGCTTCAAGACTCATCTCCAGGAACCATCTTCTCTGAAAATTTCTGCAGGAGTATACGTTGTTGGAAAATGGGGCAAGTATCAGCTCCGTATGCCTCGAGCTATGCCGGTGACGGCTCTCGAAGGAAGGGCTTTAGGATCCTCTTCGAAAACCCATATCTTTTTGGAGTTGCTCTGGTAAGTACGACCCTGTGTTGAACTGGATTCCCTCATCCACGGACTTAACTGACGGTTCATCATGGTAGTTTTCGACTCTTGGCGGCTTCCTCTTTGGTTATGATCAAGGTGTAGTCTCCGGCGTCTTGACTATGGAGTCCTTTGGAGCAAAATTCCCTCGCGTGTTCCTTGACAGTGGATTCAAAGGATGGTTTGTGTCTACTCTACTGCTTAGTGAGTAATAATGCCCAATGTATCCTGAGTTTTCGCAATATATGGACGTTGCTAATATGTGCGACTTTCCAGCTGCTTGGCTTGGATCCCTCGTGAATGGCCCGATTGCGGATCGTCTTGGCCGTAAGGTTGACATGATGGTTGCCGTGATCATTTTCGTTGTTGGATCCGCTATCCAAGCCGGTGCTGTCGATATTCCGATGCTCTTCGTGGGTAGAGCTATTGCTGGGTTTGCCGTCGGAATGTTGACGATGGTTATCCCCCTTTACATCTCAGAAGTCTCACTCCCTGACATTAGAGGTGGTCTCGTTGTTCTCCAGCAGCTGTCCATCACCATTGGTATTTTGTTCAGCTTTTGGATCGACTACGGTACTCACTATATCGGTGGAGTACGTTGTGCTCCGAATATTCCCTACACCGGTGGGACCACCAGTAACCCTACCTTTAATCCTTACAATGATGTCGGCCCCAATGGCTGCACTGGCCAGTCAGAAGCAGCATGGAGAATACCACTGGCACTACAAATCTTCCCAGCCCTGTGTCTCGGGATTGGAATGCTCTTCTACCCCGACTCTCCGCGTTGGCTCCTGATGCAAGAGCGCGACGAAGAGGCCATGGAAACTCTCTCCCGTCTTCGGCGCCAGGCTCCTGACCATCCGTCTGTGGTGTCAGAGGCTCTTGAGATCAGAGCCTCTCTCCTCTTGGAAAACAGCTATGTTCGAGACCACTACGCCGGGCTCTCTGGCCTGCGGCTACACGCTGCTCAGTACCTCTCGCTCCTCACAAACTTTGGACGATTCAAGCGCCTCGCCATTGGATGCTGCGTGATGTTCTTCCAGCAGTTCATGGGCTGCAATGCCATGATTTACTATGCGCCGACCATGTTCGCCTCTCTAGGCCTGGATGGGAACACAACTTCTCTCCTTGCAACGGGTGTGTACGGTATCGTCAACTGCCTTTCTACCCTCCCGGCACTCATCTTCATTGACCGCGTAGGGCGCAGACCATTGCTCATGTGCGGCGCGGCAGGAACATGTATCTCACTCGTGATTGTGGGTGCAATCGTCGGTGCTTATGGCAGTTCACTTGGTAACAATAAGGCTGCTGGATGGGCTGGCATTGCCTTCATATATATCTACGACATAAACTTCTCCTACTCCTTCGCCCCAATCGGATGGGTCCTCCCTTCGGAGATCTTTCCCCTCATTATCCGCTCAAAGGCCATCTCCATCACCACCTCTGCAACTTGGATGTGCAACTTCATCATCGGCCTCGTGACGCCGGACATGCTGGCTTCAATCACATGGGGCACGTACATCTTCTTCGCCGCCTTTTGTCTGATTGCCCTGGCCTTCACGTATTTTTTCATTCCGGAGACACAGGGAAAGACGCTTGAGGACATGGATTTGGTCTTTGGGGATACGGTGGCACATGAGGAGAAGGAGAGAATTAAGGCTATCGAGGCACAGCTGAGAGGTGTGACGATTGATGGGCTTAATGCGGAAAAGGGCGAGATGATGGCGGAACATATGGAGGTATAGGGAATAAGGGAATCGAAATGTAGCATAGTAGTTCTAAGAGCTAAGCGGACATATGTAGAAGATGTAATTATTTAGTACGTCAATGTTGTATTGACTATCTCTGGTAGAACTTCGATGATTATACAACATTATAATTGCCCTTGAAACTAACAACCAAGGCTTTGCCAATTAATGATACACAAATTCCTAACTTTAAACCCCCCACTGCAATCCAAAACTTCCCCAATCCAAAAACTCCATGTTCTCTCCTTGATCACCAACAAACATTGACTGCATATTAGTAAATAACTCAGGGTCCTGCAACATCGCCTCGGGCTCAGGAGCATTCAATAATGGAGCACACAGCCGGTCTATTACCTCCAAGCATCGGCTGGCCAAATGATTACCAGTAGCTACGTATGAGATAAGATCTTTCGTGACACGGAGATCATTGAGCCATGAAAACGCCGCTGGAGAAGTCGGCATTGTAATGAGAAAAATAATGGGGATTAGGCCGGCTTGGAAGAGGAAGTATCTGATTACATGCAGTTAGCACGTGTCTTCACAGGTATGTAGCAAGGGGCTGAGTTATTAAGGAGAGGAAGACAAACAATATATACCAATTGCCCAACCTCGACGGCACTCTTCCAGTCATATATTCTGATATACTTGCAATCGTCTCCCTTGCACTCTGTAAACACAACAATCGGCACTGCTCATCCTCTGGGCTGTCGTCTCCACCCGCATCGCTATGTTGATGATATGCATTCCAATTCCTAGCGGCCCAGCGCAACACGATCGGACGGAAAAGGATAATACGTAGATTCCAAGCTCGCCATGAAAGTCGGTACCGAGCCAAGACTAATGTGGTGTCCTGTTGGTGAATCTCTGGATTGTTTAGTTGGAAGTAATTTGGGATGGACTCTTGCCAGGTATCAATCGTCCTTTGGAGACTGAGAAGCTCTTGTGAAGACGGTGGCGGATTGGAAATGAGGCGATGATATAAAGGGTTTGTTGCTAAGTGAAAATCTGATTGTGCTCTAAGGCTACAGTATATTGTGGGAGCTGCGATTTCTTGCGGTAGTGAAGTTGTTGTGGGAGTTAACGACTAAATTATAATTATGTGAGATGAGCTGGCTTTTTAAAAAGAAACCAATTGAATGAAACTGACCTCCTCGTGGATATTAAGAACTTGGTTTGCTTCCACGATCCTGCTCTCTGGTAGAAGCACTGGACGACCGAAAGTAATTGACGCCCCTGAGTCGAAAATATAAGCTCCCCACCAAACTCTTCTTCGCATCTCCCGTTGCAGAAGACCGATCTTCCAATCAGGGAATTCCTTATGGAGACCCAAACTCATTGCCATCCTGATAGCCAGGCCAAGGTAATTCCAACCGGTATTAGGCTTGTTGCGTTTCTGAGTGTAGTTGCTTAAGAGCAGCAAGGCTTGCACGAGTGCAAGGTTCCCAACTTCAAAGACTGATGTGTCTTGGGAAAGACACTTAACCTTATAGTAAAATACGTCGTCCATGGTAGAATTTTCATCACCGATACTCCATGCACCTAATGCAAGAACGGTGTTGAGGAGGATCGGCCATGTGGTACCTTTGGGCCGTAGAGATTTGTCGGCAAGCTGGGCCCTAAATGTTGCTTCATGGAGGAAAGGGTATGTTTTATGATAGTAGAGGAAGTATGCATCCACGAAGACTTGTTGTGAAAGTCCTGGGAGTTGAACTGTGTGGCTGAGAAATTGAATAGGAATTGGGTTTGTATTGACCGTAGCAATACGGTTTGATGGCTGATTTTGGGAGCTATTAATGCCCAAATTACCTGTCAGCAGAGCTCTTAAAGGTGCTACGCTCGATGTAGCACCTTTATATGGATAAATCCATTAGCTAGAATCTCCCTATATTTGAAAAATTGAATCCACTCACCAAGATACCCTGTGCCTTCTGGTTTGATAGATAATGCTGCCATGCCATCTGTCATTTCACTCATTGTAGTTTCCTCCACCCAATCGAAGCCGTCTGCCTCCTGTGGTAGGGTCTCCTCTGCCCCCGGAGATGAAATATTTCCCGAGTACACATTCTCTGGAGATGCCGCAGCTTCTGCTTTGGCCGTCGATGCTGACCCGTCGTTACGGTCAGATGCGTGTGGATGATCATCGTATGACGATGAATTCAATATACTGTTTATGTCGATGTTAGGTAGTAAATCAGCGAACACTTCTTCGAGTTGGCGGATACGATCTTCAGCAGCTGTGAGATTTCTAAGAATTAAGTGATGTTAGAGAATTTAAAAAAAANGATGAACGAACGAATCCTTGGGTATTGCATCACTTGATGAGATGATGAATCTGGCTACGTACTGTCGTGTCAAGGGTGTTCTCTGGGCTCTTGGGCTATACTTGCACTCCTTGCCCTGTTGCAAGCAAGAGGCGCATGATGGCCGATTTTTTGAACACTGCCTTGTAGTTATTACCGTTTCTGTGGAGTCGTTGTGGGAGGAGGTAATTACCCTAAGTTTTCTTTCTCTACATTCATCGCACTTGAGGGTGTCAGCACGAGACCAGCTAAAGAGGTTTCAGGGTAAAGCACTCCTTACTGCAGAATTGAGTAACGTGGCCTCACGAAGCATTGCAGTGTTGTCCTTCACATCAACGTATTCTCATCTCGTTCATAGGCAGTTAAGCTTATGGCAAATTGAAAATGAAAAGATATTAACGCCTCTAATAAGGTTTACGAATGTCTTTCATTATTACGGGACCATGCATTCTCCAGAGGCGGTTAAGTCTATTACGGTGAGCTAGAACAACCCATGCCGAATCGTTCCCCACTTTATGCTGACATCTCACGAACTGATCTGCTCTAGGTTGCTAATTACTTCATAGGCTGAGAGTTGAATTCCGATAACAAATAGAGAAGATTGCCTTTTAAGAATAATTAAAGGAGGTTATGAAATTTCTCATCTTAGTCTGAAAGTTACTCACCTGAAATTTCAGGTATTTGAAATGCCTAGAATTGTGTAATAGATATTACCTTTCCTCTTATCCCCGTTTTACAAAATTATTAAGGCTCATTCTTTGTATTTAATGGTTTGTATTTGAAAATACAGTACATAAGGTTACTACGAACTAAGAACCTTTTCAACAGGCAATTATATACCTGAACCCAACCCTTATCCTCAATCGCACAACTCTCCCAAAAAATCATTAGCTGGAGATGCAATATTAGAGAGGTCGATTATTTCCTCTTCTAGATAGTCGCCCTGCCCAACATTAGCGTTTCTGGTTTATGGTTTTTCGGAGAGGGTTGTGTTATTCTGCCTCAATATAACAGCTCTGCTCTTGATAAGCTACCGGTAGATTTCCCCGACTCCCTATGGCATTTGAGTGTTGCATTTGAAGGGTCCCCATCTTCTCTAGTTTACCAAGCTGCCGCAGAGTGGAAGCCAGATTCTTGACTGTCCTGTCGATGTCTGGGTGTATTTCCCCTAAAATATGCTTTTGCAGCTCGAGTACCTTTGTTTGAAGGTCCTCTGCTTCTTCTAATCGACCCTGAGAACCTAAAACTAATGAGAGGTTTCCCATGGCTCTGATTGTATCAGGATGCTTTTCTCCGAGTATTCTCATCCTCAGTTCATGAACACGTGCTTGTAGATATTGTGCCGAATCATATCGGCCTTGTTTCCAGTAAGTTATGCCGAGGTTTGCCATAGTTCTAAGAGTGTCTGGGTGCTCATCTCCTATTTTTTTCTTCTGCAGCTCTAGGACTCGTAACTGGAGTGTTTCCGCTAGGGCCAACTGATTCAACTGACCCAACTGTTGACATATTCCTGCCAGGTTCAACATGGTCCTCTGCGTGTCTGGATGCTCTTGTCCCAGCTTTTTTATCTGAAGCTGGAGTACCTTGTTTTGCAACTTCTCTGCCTCGCCCAATCTGCCCTGGGTACTCAAAATTAATGAGAAATTTCCCATAGCTTTCATGGTATCTGGGTCCATCTCTCCAAGAGTTCTCTTCTGTTTACTAAGCACAAGCGATCCATACTTTTCTGCTAACTGATATCGACCTTGTTGCCAGTGAGTTAAACTAATGTTTGCCAAAGCCCGAAGAGTGTCCTTGTGCTCCTCCCCAAATAAACTTCGCCGGAGATCCCACACCTTATAATGGTATTGCTCTGCATTAGCTAAATGACCTACCTGCCAGAAGTAGAAGCCCATGCGAACGAAGAGTTTCGAGGCTCGGTAACTATGTTCTACTCCTGGACGTAGAGTAGCTTTTACTGCATGTGGAAGATACAACCTGCAAATATGCCATGTTCCATAACTCCCGCTAGGGAAAAGGTCTGTCATTATCTCAACGGCTTGTGTAGCAAAATATCTTGTTTGATAGGCATCAAGTGCTTGTCTTATTGCTAGCTGAACCAGACGACTCTGTGAATAGCTCGGAAAAGCCGCTTCATTTGTTTGATGAGCTTGCAGGAATGAATACTCTGTGAGTCTACTTATAGCAAGAAGAACATCATTGTCTGTGACATTAGGGGCCGCTGCAGCTTGAATGAGCTCGAACGGAATGTTCTCGCTATCAAAAAAAGCGATCGTATTCAAAATCTTTTCCGCGAGAGGCCATTCATGCGCAATCTGCCTCATTGAGATAAGCCAAGTCTGCATCAAACTGTTTTGTATACCGAATCGATGCTGGTGAATGGATTCATCTAGTAGGCTGGCTAATGCATTTTCTGACTTCCCCAGAATCTCGAGAAATACTTGTATTGGAATTTGAGTCTTTCTGATATAAGTCGCAGCTTGAGCGATGGCCAACGGGAGACCTTCAAGAATGCTTAAGAGCTCCCTTTCATATTCGTATGTTTCCTTAGTAACATTATATTTAGACAATGTCCGGAGGAGCTGCAGAGACTCTTTGTGTGTCATTGAACCCACGTTAATGCCTTGGTCAGTTCCGACAAGGTTACCAACAATGCTGCTGTCTCTAGATGTCCATAAAATGGCGCTAGTGGAAGTTTTTGGTACGAAACGGAGAAGGTTTAAAGTTGACGATTGATGTTCGGCCCTTGGGTATTCGGAAGCAGGGTTTGTGAAAAGACTCAAATCATCAGCGTTATCAAGGATCAGCAACCAATTCTTCTGCCTTTCCAACCACTGATGAACTGCATGGAGTAGATCCAATCCTTTTAAATCTTGCGAAAGGCCAGCTTGCCGTGCGATGTTACTATAATGCTGAATAAATCTGTTCTCGCTATCCGCATGAACCCAAAATACTGAGCAAGATGTCGTCTCCCGTCGGCGATATGCATATTCGAGGGCTATTTGAGTTTTACTAGATAAAATCGAACCTTTAGGTTAGATTTTTGATGAGTTGATATTAGTATCGGCTGCTTACCCACATCCACCAAGACCCCAGATTGCTGCTCTCGGGTGGTTGGAAGAAGACATTAGAAGTCTGTCCACCGTTTCGAATATGGACTCTCGAGCGACTAAATCGTCATTCCGAGCAAACGGTACAAGGAAAACAGGCCCTTGGTCTTAAATAATCGAGTTAGTAAGAAATTCATTACAGAGGGCACAACTATGTTTATTACGTATACTTTTATTTCCCATCACTACTTCATAGAAGTAATCCTTAAGCCGTTGAACATGAGTTTTATCAATTCGGCCAATATTTCGTACTTTCACATTATGCTCCACGGTATATATCTTCGCAAAGTTAAGTCGTGATGCAGGGTCAATCTTTATGTTGACATCTTCTACGGCGATTGGAAATGGGTCTCTATGCAAGAGGTCCTCGCCTTGGAGAAGCTGCGGTTGTTCTCCAACAGCAAATACAGCTGCATGATCTTGAGACCTTGCTCCGGGTTTTGTAGTCGCTCTTTTCCCATAGGTTTGGATAGGACAACAGATACAGCTGCCAACTCCATCTCGAATAACAACAAAACGCCTGATCTCAGAGAATACTTTCTCTCCATACACAATATCGCTATAATTCGACCCTTCCTCGGAAGGAGCGCTAGTTGGTTCTGACCAAAGAACCATGAAGACTCGGCCAGGTTTGAAGAAGCGCTGTGGTCTTCCATTAACACGAAACCCTGCAATTTTGTAAGTCCATTTGTTTTAGAGATAGCGGTTTTGATATCATACTAGAATCAAAAGTTTCAGTCGTTCTTCTTTCTGCCGTCTTTGCTCCAGGCTGGCTAATTATTGAGCTAGACTGACTAGACTGTCTGCGATGTGCTTTACCAGAGGAATCCGTCGAGAGCTTTCTCTGCTCCTCATATGAAGCGGCATCATTACTTGTCACGCTTGTGTGATCTATTAGTCGCAAAGGAACTGTCGTTTGAGGAACATGGGGCTTTTCTGGTTGCACTGTTGCAATTTGGAAAACATCGTTCTGGGCCGATGGTATAGAATATTCGATGGTTGTCTGCGATGGCACTACATTCCCGATTGGAGCAACAGGGAAACCGTAACTAAAGTTATGTACTGGTGGACATTGCTGGTAGACGTCTAGCTGTGGTTCTTCTAGATTGGCTAGTTGTGTAGATTGTCTGAACCCGACTCTTGAGTGCTCTCTGATGTAAGGGACATTGGTAACGTAGTATGTGGCATTTTGTGATTGAGGTAGACTGACACACACAGCCTTCTGCGCCGCTGGCTGGACTGATAATGTAGTATAATCGCAGGACAAGAAGTCTAATATATCGTTAGTTAGTATAAGCTCTTTAGGAAGACAAGACGCTCGAGCATGCCATTCATTCCATCATAGTCACCTAGTGTTGGCGATTTTGTTAGTAACTCATCTGAGGGTCGATGAGGCTCTGCACTCTCTTTGGCTTTGATGACCGGCTTGTCGTTCGTCGATGCTGTTGTATGTGCTGGCGACGACATGGTTGCAATGATATGTGCTGATGTGGGGACACGCAGAGTTCTTTTCTGATCCAGCACAACCAATCGCCGCCTTGGACGAGGCGAGGCGGCTCTGCAGACAGTCATAGAGGATATAATACCTGAGTTTCTTCGGGTCTAGAGAGCCGCCTTTGAAAAGGCAAAATGTAGAGGAAGCCTTCTATCCATATACTTGAGAGTTTTTCGGGCCGCATATCATCGTGTATGGCATTATTAGAAGATTACACGTAGCTGTGACTCACACTTGGTATGAAATAGAGACCATCTACCCTATGGTTGTGGTTCAATCGAGGCAGCCTCGTTCAAAGGCGGCTTTAAGGCGGCCTCGTCAGAGATGGATTGGAGGGCCGAATCCGACAAGTCAGCATCACTTATAGACTATAGCTTCCTCTTCAAACTTGATGTTACTTTCTCGATCTTCTGCTCTGTGTTGCTGAAAATAGCCCTTCTGAGGCTACGTCGCATTCAGCTTTTTCTCCGATCAAAATGGCTATAACCCAAGCATAGAGCAGTCATGAGATCCACCTTGGCTTGCTATCTTTGCTCATCGGGCAAGAAGAGGGTATGTGGCAACTTCTTAACTCTTATCACTATTACAAGCTTCAGACTTGCATACATCAAAATGTCATGTTCTGATTCGACTTGGCTGAGCAGTGTACACCCACAAGTGATGACCACACGGGTCCTTGCAATAGGTGTGCAGGGGGCATTGCGCGTGATGAAGGCTCAATCAGTAAATCGCCACCATTTTGGGATTCAAGTATGTTACTCCTAATGCTTCTATTTACTTCCCTTCTCTTATGTTTCTCAATAGATGATTCTTTTAGAATACCACCGACCGGGCTTAACCATAACTCTGTCAACGTCCTTGAGGTTTATTTCACATGGCAGTCTAAGCAATCCACAAAATATAACATTGAAATCCAAGGGAGTCTCACCTGCGAGAATCCAACAGTAGTTACTCAGTTCGACAACATAGTATGTCGCGATTTTAGCCCCGAGTTCGAACTCAGGGACACCAGCAATTGCCCGTTGATCTCCCAAGCTTGTCTCGCCCAGAGCTACCTCCATCTTCTCTTTTCGGTCGAAAAGATCAACGACCAGTCACAATATCCACATAACTATAACCTGACTTGGGCGCTGACAGGATTCATCCTAAGCCGTCTTGGAACACTAATTCATGCTGTCCTGGAACCTGCTCGCATGGGAGAAATATCAGAATCTTGCTGGCTTGCTTTGATAATTCTCCATAGCGAAGTGCGACGAATTAAACGAATCAAATATCGCAATTCGAAACGGGCAACACCGCTTCCGCTACTCGTATGAATCCTCTTCTTCTTCCAATGAGTAAATTAACAGTTCTCTAACACTATTCTCTAGGTTGATGAGGATATCGCTAAGGTCTTGAGAGATCGTATAGGTATGCTCAGAAAAGAGTTAAGAATGCGACTTCAAAACGGGTGTGGTAATGTCAAAAACTGGGCCACATCGCTGGAATGCCCACGAAGGCAGTTAACACAGGAAGGCCAATCAATAGCTACAACAGGGCTATATATCAGTCTGATTCTCCAAGGAACAGGGCCTGTCGCAAATGAATCCGACCCCCATGGTCCTTTTCTGCAGATGCAACCATCTATTTCAGGAAATTCTATTTCTCCTATGAGATGGAGCAACTCAAGCTACATAAACATGGAGTTACCCCATAGATCCAGTCCTTTTAACATGCCATTACCTTCAGACATACATCACACCACTACATCTTCATCTCAAAATTATCCTCAGGGTATATCATCTCTGGTTCCCAAACTGAATGTTGCAGAATGGTCAAGTCATCCTTCGAGTAGCACAATAGCAAATGGCGGCGCTACTGAAAGCCAAGTGCAATCGACTTTCTCTGACCCCTTTATTCATGGTACAGCACTTGAACAATCTGGTGCAGCCGATCACATATCTACCTGGGGGTCTAACCATAGTTACACCCTATTGCCAACTGGGAGCTTTATGCCGGGAAGCTCCCAGTTTCCAAGGCACCGATCCGAGCAATTCTGATACGAGGCTCCCTTTCGAGCCGACGCACTTCTCACTGCTGATAGATGTACAATAATTTGTTTCTGTCTATTTAGAGAGCTGATTACTGCTGATTACTCAGCTATCTAAGTACGAAGCTCCATTTGTACCGGCACTGTGAAAGGCACATATCCTTCCCATTTCCTTTTTTCATCTTTCTTTTTTATTTCAATTTCTTTTCGGGTTTTTTTTCCTTTCCCAACGGATGGATAAAACTTTATTGGACATGTTTTGAGTTGAGGGCTTTAGTTATTTGAGTTTCGTCGCTTTAATTCGTGGAGGCTCTACGTGTGGTTTTTCCTTGGATTCATTGATTCGAGGTTTTTCCCACATGGCTTTGCGTGAATGCGGGAGCCCTCCTACGTCATCATGTCGGTTTTAAGAGAGAGGAGAACATAATTTAAGAGAATTGCTAAAGTCATCGACTAGCCCACGGCCACCTTTACGCTAAGGGAGACTTTGTAATTTATTGTATTCTTACTTGCATTAAGCTAATCATGATTATTTAGTATATTTAAATCTCTTCCTTTAAACTAAATTTAACTCTTTCAAAATATCTGGCGTTACTTTAAGTTCTCATACTAGATGAAGTTCCAACTGTCCTCCATTGCTGTTTCCGAATATCTCTTGAGTGGAGCTAAGAACTATGTGGACCGTAGTCGGTGATCTGGTATGGGTGGTACAATGGTACACTGGTACTTCAATTGGGCAGCGTAACCTTATCCAAGATTAGACTAATGTCGAAATAAAGTTCAACTTTAGCCTAGAAATAAGTACTGTATCTAATCTAATATAAGTCTTTCTTCCTAGAAACCTTTATAGAGAACGAAATTACAGAATTAGCAGGAGTCGATTTAGCTGAGACCTATAATAATGGCTCAAGTTCCTTTCTGTTCTTCTAGTCATGGGATATTATTAGTTCCTCTGTAGCTGATATGATTTGTAGTTTGGCTACGGTTCAGCACCGTTACGCCTACAGAGCGCATTATACTACACTAACCTTGCCACCGTACGTTTTAATCGAACCCCTACAATAATATGCTAGAGTAATCCTTTATACATTAGATATCTGAGGTATCGGCAACAAAATTTGTATGCAACAACGAGATGATTAATTTAAGTTAGCTCTTTTAGAAGACGTTCTGCAAGAATATCGGCTTCACCATCGTGATTCATACACGAGAAAAAANGTTACTCGTTCTATTATCGGAGCCATGTAGCCGGAATCTTAAAATAATCTCGTCCCAATTCAAGAAATCATAATTCAGAGAAAATCATATTGTTACTGGCCTAAGAACCTCCATAAGGCTTCTGCTTTCATATCTTTGAGGTAGGCTTTTTCTTCAAATGCAGCGTCTGGCTATTACAATAAGCCTTTAGACCACTGATACCCCACTCATTTCCTATACCACTCTCCTTATGTCCTCCAAACGGGAATTCTGGTGCGAGCTCGAGATGTGCGTTCACCCACACGGTACCAGCTTCTAAGCGTCTAGCAATACGAGAAGCTTCGTCTAAATCATTAGACCAAACGGAGGCACCCAGACCCATCCTGGTATTATTAGCACGGTCGATTACTTCATCTTCATCGGACCATGGCAGGAGAGGCAGGATTGGACCTGTTGGAAGTCAGCTTCTGATTTGATTACATGGTTGTAAACAACATACCAAAAGGCTCCTCAACTACAAGTCTAGAATTATCCTTCGGATTATCGATAATAGTCGGCGTGATAAAATAACCGTTCGAATCAGCAACCTTGCCACCAACAGCGACTTTCTGTCCTTCCTTCTCAATTTCATCAAAGAATCCCTGTACACGGGTGTATTGCATAGAGTTCTGGACGGGGCCGAGGAAACTCCCTTCATCCAATCCGTCGCCGACTCTTATTGTCTTGATGAACTCAACCATTGCATCACGGAACTTGTCGTAGATATCTTTATGGATATAGATGCGTTTAATAGCAATGCAGACTTGACCAGAGTTGAAGAGTGCTGATAAGGCAACCTTGGGGGCCATCTCCTCGATGTTTACGCTCTTGCAGATAATTGCGGGATCATTCCCTCCACTGTTTGTAATGTTAATTTAATGCAAATTTTCGGTGAGTGAGGAAATAATTCTTACAGTTCAAGTGTAATTCTCTTCAATGTTTTGCTGGCGCTTTCCATGACTCTCTTTCCAGTTGCGGTTGAACCAGTGAAACTGATCTTGTCGACACCTGGATGAGCTGTAAGCCATGGGCCGAGGTTGTCATCACCACTAAGAGCCTGCACAACTCCTGGCGGGAAGAACTTCTGCGCAAGCTCTGCTAGTTTGAGGCCACAGTATGGGGTAAATGGACTAGGTTTGATGATAATACAATTTCCAGTCAAAAGAGCTGGAGCAATCTTTCCAGATGCTATGTCTTTTGTTAGTGATGTATTAAAAAACAAGAGAGAGAATAAGAATAAAGGTCCTTTTATACGTACCTAATTGGATGGGGAAGTTCCAGGGGACAATGCCAACAACGACACCTAATGGTGTGTGCCGCGAGATAACTGTACGGTCCTCAGTATCCTCTATGACTTCTTCCAGTACATTCATTTTCGCTATTCCCGTTATCCATCTGTATGCATCTGCTAATTCCCCAGCGGCGAATTTAAGCTATACAAATATTATTACCTGTCCTCGGTCACTAGTCACTTATTGGCGCTGACTTACCGGCTTCCCTTGCTCAATGGTCAACAACTTTGCAAAATCACTGGCGTGTTCTTTCAACGCCTCAGCGTAAGCTAACAACTTTTCTTGTCTCTCCTGGATACTTGTTCTCGACCATGTCTTGAAGGCCGCCTTTGCAGCAGCTACTGCATCATCGACATCTTTCGGTGTTGAGACCGGGACTTCAGGGTTTGCTTTCTTGGTTGCTGGGTTGATCCCATGGCGAGTTTGGGAGGTAGGAACTAGTTTGCCATTTATGACATTTTGGAACTTATCAAAGGAGATCTTAGATAAGATGCTATTGGTATTGTGGTTGTCAGTGGCTGAAGGTGCCATTGTGGTAAATATTTGTATCTTCAAGATCTACTTTAATAGAGCCTTGAAACGGTGAAGCTTTGATTGAAAGGATATAGCCGTGGGTTAGGAAGCATTTATACATACTTTGTGGCTTTTGGCTTCGTCATAACTACTGGATAGGAGGAGGGGGTGCCATTGAACATGGATGGTACTTGTAAACCAGTCTCTATCACTCTAGACAGAACACACCAATTGCAATCCGAGGATACATCTGTAAATTAGAAATCAAACCCATAGTTATTTTCCTCCAGCCGCCATATGCTTCGCATTATTTCCAATCTTGGTTAGGATTGTGGGGATGATATCAAACCCGCTCGCAACCGCGGTAAGTTTCGGCAATCCACTGACACCACTCAGTATGACACTGATCCTCTCGAAGAAGCTAGCTTAGTGGTAAAGAGGTTGAGAAACTAGGCCAAGGCGCTTAAAAGCTTGATTACCAGTTTTAGTATATCGGCAACTTCTTTTAGAGGATTGTGCACAGCCTGCTGTCTCACTTCTGAAAGGCCCTGCTCAGGAGCCATTTGATACTCCCCAAATCGATCAAAATTCCTACTTTGAGGTTTCAATAACCCTTCAGAGGACTGATGTAAAACCCATTTTCTACTAGAAAGAAAAGCATTCATCCTTTTGATTATCATCTACAGATTAGGAACAATTTGAAACGGTCATCTCAGTCACTTGCTTGCGTTATAACTCCCATTGAGGTAGTCTGTTACAGCTCAACCCCCGCATCTTATCTATGCCCAGCCAGAACATAGATTTACCCCAGTTAGTTATCCCCAAGTGCTCCCCCCAGACCCCACGTCGCTTAAGCTTCTTAAGCCAAAGTTATATACAGGGATACTGTTCGCTTTCAATCGGTCATTTTCCTAAAACGGAGATAATTGTACGTAAGGCAACGACGCTAAAAGTTATTCAGAGGGGATAGTTGAAGTCCTTACGGATGTACAGAAGCTAATGTCGACGGCTCGGATAACGGAATTACACTGTACCTTTTTTTTATACCAACAAAAAGTGGTTAATAACGCTTAGCGCTCAACCCAGGCATAATTGTCTGCACGGATTGATCGGTATCTTCCAGTCAGCTTCCGGTAATTTTAAAATGAAGTTATTTAACTTCGCTATTTCCATATTACTGGTATTTATACGGAAGTATTCCGCTACTACCAGTATCTAAACCTAGTGTCCTGCAGTTCGTGCTCTCTCCATCAACAGGACGAGCCCTCTCCACAGCACCGTGGGACCGGTATCCCACTCGGACTTTGCAGTAGAGCAAAGGGGTGTGTCGCTCATAGAGTTAGCATAACCTTGCGCTCCTCCCTAGTTAGTAAGTCCATTAACGAGCCTGCTCCCATAAGTCTACTGTATGCTTTTTGGCTTTAAATACACGTGTACGCGGTTAACGTGATTCCCGATCCCATCGGCCACTGGACCGGGTGTTCGATGGGATCGGGAATTACGTTATCGGGCTTCACTCTTACTGTACTATCCCACCCCCTAAAAGATTCATACCTCTCCACAAATACCCTGGTTCTGGTGCTCTGATTTGCTTAACCCCAGGTATTATGGGTCCAGAATTTCCTAATTCAGTTAAAAAAGGTCCTTGCGGTCCTTGTTCAGAACCTCAAAATCCTAATCTAATCCTGGTTTAATCCTAGCAATAATCCCAGTTTTGACCCCTGGAGGAATGAATCTTTTGGGGGGATAGTACTTTACTGTACCAAAATTATCATATTCATTGCAACAACTTCAATTTAACCAAGAGTTGATCGCTTATAACGTTTTACAAGTGCATGTACTTAATGCCTTTGCTTTGCAATCAATGAATTTATCTAATCTTATAATATAGCCTCTCATTCCTCTATCACTGTCACTTTCATTTTAGCTATTGTAGTTGGTATGACATTAATACAATATTATGTATTGTACGCCATCTTTTACAGCAATTTTTACGAGCAGAGTTCCTGATTCCATAAATAGTGATTCAGTTGTAGGAGAAAGATTGTGAGTGACAGCAGTAAAGCTTGAAAATGGCGTATTTAAGACCTAAAAGCACGCTAAATGGAGCAGGCTCGTAAGATATGACGGGGAATATGGAGTTCTTAAGAGAACGTTAGTACACCTCAGCTTTTGACAAACTTCTAGTTGATAGCACCGTCTACAAAGACAGATCCTCTTACTATTAACATTCATACCTGCATATTATTTCAAATATCTTTAGCACGTGATCATATCCGCGAATCTCCCAGGATGTTCTTGAAAGCCGGCCGCTTGATTCATCCTCCCTGTGACGAAACAATTTTTCGCAAATTGGGAACATTACAAACTTCAAGCGTTGTCTAGAAGTTAAATATACCAAGATAAAATATTTATCACTATATGAAACTCGATGAGAGAGGGTTCTCGTCGCCGCATGCCGGGTGTGACAGATATCCATCCCATTTTTGCATCCACCTGATAAGGGTTTCTTATCATGAAAATGGGATGGATATTCTCACGAAGTGGTATACGTCCTACTGCACCATCAATCTCATAAGCTATAACCATACAACTTCGAAATTTTGATTTTGAATTTGTATTGATAGACTATTAACACGGAGTAATCCTTCCCTTCAGTTGTCCAGCAATCATGTCAGTCAGTGTGCTTGGAGTCCCGGAGTATGCCGACACCCCATTCTTCGGTCATATGAATCAAAAATCTAACAGCCACCAGTAAAGACTCAATAGTCACCGAACAAGAAGTCATTTCACTCGCTGCAGCCGCCGGCCTTGATCTCCCATCTTCAGGTCTTGGAGACTGGTCAGTTCTGCTCTCGGGCCTCAATCAATGCGCTAAGGATGTCATTGCATTGGAAGACTACTATCCTAAGGTTAACCTGAATCTTTACCCCAGAACGGATATCCACCGTCCAGAAGGTCCAGAAGCAACCGATAAAGGAGGTTGGGCATGGAGAGCTGTAGCAACTTGTACAAATCCGAGCAGCGACTTGCTCAAAGGGAAGAAAGTTGCGCTGAAGGATAACATTGCTCTGGCAGGAGTGCAATGTACTAATGGAACGGGCGCAGTTGATTGGGTTCCCCAGGTTGACGCTACGGTTGCAGTGAGAGTTATGGATGCTGGAGGAGTTATTTTGGGCAAGGCAGCTTGTGAGAATAATTGTTTTGGAGCGGTCTCGTGAGTTATTCTATTCTTATCACAAGCATTATCTCTTAAGACGCATCTATTAATTACTTTGAAACACAGAGACACCTCAGTTACAGGTCCTGTGCATAACCCATACGCAGATGGATATAGCTGTGGAGGTTCTAGCAGCGGGTGTGGTCGTCTCGTAGCCACTGGTTCTGTTGATGTGGCCATCGGAGCCGATCAGGGAGGATCCATCCGCATTCCAGCTGCGCAGTGTGGTCTTGTAGGATTAAAGCCTACGTGGGGTCTGGTTCCCTACACGGGGTGTATTAGTCTTGAGGCAACTATTGATCATGTAGGACCCATGGCTCGAACAGTTTCAGATTGTGCAGCCATCCTTGAGGCAATCGCAGGATCTGACGGTATAGACGACCGCCAACCATATAACATGGCTCATGGCTCGACTAAATACAGCTCAGAAGTGGCTGAGCACCTCTCTATCGTTGGGGACCAACCACTCAAGGGCATTAAAGTTGGTATCTTGGAAGAGGGCTTTTCAGACCCTCTCACAGACCCAAACGTTGCTGCAGCTTGTCATTCTGCAATTGAAAAACTATCCTCGCTCGGTGCAGAAGTAAAACCTATCTCCATCCCTCTACACCGTGAAGGTGGAATGATCTGGATGGTCTCGTTGCCTATGGCTGGCACAAGCCAAGGTTTGCTGGCCAGCCCAACTGGACGAAGGCAGCTTCTCTTCCCGGAGCGCGCCACTGCTGTTGGACCTCGCCTCAGCCAGAAGGCATTCGACGCTCTTGGCCCTGGTGGTCAAAATGTTTATCTGAGATCTCTCTTCTTACAATCTCGATATGGTAGCCCACTCCACGCACGCTGTACGAATCTTCTACGTAAGCTCAATGATGAGTACGAACGTGTTTTCAGGAACGAAGTAGATTTGTTGGTGACGCCTACATGTCTTTTCCCTCCAGTACAGATCTGTCCTGAGGGCGGAAGGACATTAGGGGTGCTAAAGATGTTGGGCAGGACTGTGGGGATGACGTATAATACAGCGACTTTTAATTCCTCAGGACATCCTGCCTTGAGTTTACCCGTCGGGTTTGTTCCAGCTACTGATGTAAAGCAGGAAAGTGTTGACGAAGCCAAGGAAAAGGTGTGGCTGCCAACGGGCTTGCAGATAATTGGAAGAAAGTTTGAGGACGGGCTGTGCTTGAAAGTTGCGGCCAGTTGGGAGAAAGCGTTTGACTGGAAAGGGTTGAAGTATGAGTAGTAGTCTTTATCCATCACGGCTCTTCCGTTTGAGCTATTACTTAGCCGTTAATACTAGCAACCCCCCCGAGCCAGTTATTTTTATGATTTGTTAAGCTACGAGAGACATTTATTAGCAACCGTCTATTGTTGTGGTTTTAGTACGAGAAGCTACGCCACCGTCTGGTTTCACCCTCTGATGGCATCATTCATCTACAATTAAGCCGTCAATTAAGATCACCCAATGTTACGTTCCATGAATTAAGAACCACAAGCCTATCCAATTCAATGTATTCGGGCGGCACAGCCACCACCTTGTCCAAGAAGTGCTTTAACTGCCGGCGTCCAATTGCTGATGAGAGAAGCGAAAAGACTCATCCAGATCTTAGAGCCAAGGTCGGAACCTGCCATAAGGCTGAGTCCAGAATCTACGTAAAAGCTGAGCCAAACCCAGAACGGCTTATGTCCGACTGATCACAGTTCTGCAGCAGTGTCTCAGCCTTGGCTTCCGCTACGCTTGGGATTTGCGATGATCGTAATGCTATCCTCACCTGATCATTTTCCTCTTTCAAGCATGAAGCTTTATCAATCCCCATCATTTCTCTCTTAGGGTGATCTGTGACAGATGCAATTCCACATGGCCCCTTGCGCAGATATTCGGCAGAGGTCAATATGTCCGACGGCCGGCCATCGAGGCCTTCCCTCAATGCTACCCGTTATGCACCGGTTAAGGGTACGTATAGAAGACACCCAAGGGTAACAACTTCTTGTACGGAGTGTCACAAACGAAAACAACGGGTAAGACTTTTCTGATAATGGTGATTTTTAAAAGAGGAGAGCTAAAGCAGCTGGCTGAAATCCTGTCAGTGTAACAGACAGCAACCATGTAACCACTGTTCGAGACGGTTTCCTGCACCAGATTGCTTATACGCTTCGCAAAGGTGTGTTCCCATAATTTCTAAGTGATTTTTATTTTCTTGAAAAAGCAGTTAACATATTTGACGTAGGCCAGTCCTCTCAACCCCGCATAATGGACAACCCACATCGAATGTCATTCAAACCCAAGCTGGTAAATCAATATCCACAGTACAACACGTAGATCAAGAGCTAGATAATGATGAAGCATGGGAAGATATTAGCTATCTGATGCCACTGCCGAAGGATCCAGTTTCATCGTACCAAGAGTTGTTAACTTCAATGGTGACTGCTTTAGATGATGAACATCAGAATAACCTACTCTGGGAAAGCGAAATCTGGTTCGATGCAAATGATTATGGGGACGAGGCATTGTCATATCATGATGGTGTTGATAGTAGTACGATGCAGTCCAAGATAGTAAAGCCCAGGTCGGGGGCTCCAAGATTGTCATTCTGCAAGATGGAGAGCCTCTATTCCAGGGGATTGTCAGTAGACCCCTTGCATTATCTACCAATCTATCCGTCAGTTCAGAACGGCGAACTATTCAAATTATGTAAGGAGCTAAACTTGATAACTATTTTAATATCCAGTCTTCTAAATAGGGAAATGCTTACTGACACATCTAGTCGTCAACCTAATTTCCAAATACGTCGTCTCGCTCGACGGCAACCCCAGCCCAAACTACTACAATAACACTTGGGTCCCGCGTGCGATGCGCTCTCGTCTCCTATCTCACATGGCTATGTTCACATCAGCATGTTATCAAGCTGAAGCACAGCGTGTCCCTGCCTTACAATCACCTGTTGCAACCTCCTTCAAAGTGAAATCAATCACACTTCTGAATGAGATGTTAAGTGATAGGAAGATGGCGACATCCGATGAGACAATTACGGCTGTGGTATACTTTATTACAAATGAGTGGTATTGGGGGATCACGAACATGGTGAAGGAACATTTAAAGGGGCTTCAGGAGATAGTCAGGTTGAGGGGAGGAGTCGATGTGCCGGGGTTAACACCGTTTGTGAGGAAAATGATTATTTTGTGCGTTAGATTTCCTTTATTCTCTTTTTAATTCTCATTCCCCAGAAAAACTAATATTGCAATATAGATGCGACTACCACATTGCCTGCACCTATGACAAAGAGCTTTGCTTCAAGCACACCCTCTCATCTCTGCCTCCCAGATATCCTCTCCACTTAAATACACCCTTACTCCCATCAGAAACGCCATTTGCAACCATATCCTCCGCCCTAAATATAACCCAAGAAACAGCCCTCCTCCTTGACGACATGCGCTTCCTAACAAATGCAGTAATCCACCAGACGAAACACCCATTCACCGAGAATTCCCACTTAAAATTTACCACCACGGCGGCATGGATCCGCGATCGAATCGCTGCTCTCCCGGAAGAAACACCACCGCCTTCCATTCTCTCCTCGTCAACAACCATATCACCCAATCCACACATTTACACTACCGTCCTCCTCGCTTCACGCATCTACGTCTCCTCAATCCTAATCCACACACCGCTCTCAGAGTCCTGCACTCTTGCTGACCTAAATCGTATCTGGAACACGATGTGGCGGGTCACACTAACGCAGTGGAAGAGTATACCGGGTATTTTTATTTGGGTGTTGCTGGTTATATTGCAGGCTAGTCGGGGGAGGGAACATGGGAGATTAGTCAAGAGTATGTTGAAGGCGGCGTGTTATCTTGTTGCTGTTGGGCAGGCTGGGGAGGATGGACTGGATGAAGTGGGATGGGCGGTTGTTGAGGGGGCGTTAGAGAGGTGGGTTGGAGTTACTGCGTGGATGAGAGAGGGGAGGGGGGTTATCTGATGGTTGGATAAGAGAGGCGTTGTAAAAGTAACGGTGTATGGAGTTGGTATGGGTTAGTTGGGGATTGTATCATTTTGCATTGTGATATCTCTGGTAGACGGAAATAGTACCGCCTTTTTTTTAGTCTTTTATTTTCTAAATACGATCAAATGTATAGTCATTTTTTGATCTAAAGGGGAAGATTATAAGACAGTTTCATTTGTGAGTTTTCTAAGAACATAAGTCCCAATATATGGAGGCTATACTCAAAATTTAATAGACGCAATTGTTATACTGCGTCCTCAATTCCTCCCCTACCAGCTATCCAACAAACGAAAAACGAAAAAAAAAATTCACTCTACAGCAACGTGCTCTTTCAAAGCCTTCCTCAAAGCCACCTCATCCCTTGGCACGAATCTCGCGCGATACCTCTTCGGCATCGCGACTAAGCTCGTTGGATCCGCATTGCCCCTGACTGGATGCGCATCAACATCATCAAACCTCTCGATCTTGAAGCAATTGATCAAACGCATGAATACAAGGTAGAGTTCACGGTTTGCAAGTAAAGAGCCGGCACACATTCGGTAGCCCATGCCGTAGGTGAAGAGTGGGGCGTCAGGGTGGGAGAGCCAACGCTCCGGACGGAAGTCTTCGGGGGAGTCCCAGACCGATTCGTCTGTGATGAACTTGTCAGCTAAATGCATAAATATAGAAACTAAAGGTGAGAAATAGTGGTGAAAAACCCAAAGAAACATACCCATATTACAAGCCCAGGCATTTAAGAAGATTACTGTCCCCTTTGGAATCAACACCCCATTGTACGTAATATCTTTCACACTAGCCCTTGGCAGAGCTAATCGCAAGACTGTATAATACCTCAAACACTCCCTCACCAGTGCAACAATATATTGGCACTTCTGATCGTCTAACGCGTCACATAGCGGCTCGTCGTCTCCGAAATAGGCTTTGATCTCTCGATGCGCCTTCTCCTGAATATCAGGACGCTGAGCCAGCAATGCAATACTCCATGCCACGAGCGTAGTAATAGTATCCAGACCACCAGATAGCATAGTCAGAGATATAGACGTTAGTTCTGCGTCATTAAGCTGTGCTTCGGGGTCTAGAATCACATTTGCCTGGATACACGGCTTATGTGTTCCCTTCGCCATGCGTTCATTAAGACCGTCGTTCAGGTACTTCAAGTAAATATCTCGACGATCACGCATCTCTCTTGCCCGCGAAGATCCGAAGTTGAATGGATTCAGTCTTAATAAGGGGATATAGTCTTGTAGATTCCCAGTTGTGCTGCGGAATCGGGAGACTTCCTCCTCAACGTGGGTTATTTCAGCGAAGAGTTTGTTTTCTTGGCTGTCCATGCGGATGCCCCAGTTGAGCGTCAGTGCGAGAGATAGAGAGAGACGTTGGATCATGGGCATGGGGTCTATTGGTTTGCCTCCTGCTTCGCCGTATTTGAAGAGTTCGTTAACGAAGTCTTTGGACTCGGTGTCGAGGTGGGATACGTATGTTGCAACAGATGGTCGGTTGAGAGCTGACGCAGCACCCTTACGGCGACGCTTGAGCGATTCGGAGTATGGCGATGTACCAATTGTTGTGCCAGCTGTATTAGAGAGAACCTGTGTATGTGCCATCATTCAGCATTGAGCTAAGCATAAAACTGATGAATTTATTAAAAAGTTAAAAAATAGATTGCCATACTTTATGAAACGTATAAAACTCCGGTCTACTGCTTAGAGCTTGTGCATTCTGCCCAAATATAGTTTTGGCACTTGCTGCCGTATTCACAACGACGACGGGAATATTACCCAGTTGGATCTGATAAACTCCTCCATATCGTCTGGCCCATTTTCTGTATTGCTCAGCAGCATTAACACGGATATCCCAGATGTTGCCGATTAATGGTAACCCGCGAGGCCCGTCGAGGTCCTTAATTCGGACGCCAGCACGGATGAATTCGTTGATGATGATATAAAGCAGAGGAACAAATAGGACAGAGATGACTATGGTGAGGTAGAGGTGGTCGAAAGCGCTTTGTTGGATGGCTAGAAGAGCTGTTGAAACTGCCATGGTTATGGGTAATGTAGGATTGAAAGTGGTATGCAGGCAATGCTGAGTTGTCTGGTGTATAAGTATATGTCCAGGCAATGTCGTTGAGAACGGGACCGATATCACGTCAGCTTCCTAATTCCTTGATATCTTCTACATATACCAGTCGAAAGAAAACTTATGACCCAATGAGTATAGATGAACTGGGGCTTATAAGACAATAATCAGCTCCACAGTATACAAACTCTTCCAGTCGATGGTATTGTTCTACCCGTAAATAACAATGCTCTAATATAAATATGGAGTTCGATTCCCCGGAGTCAGTTCACTGATAGGAGAAAAAGAGTTCATTCCAGTCCTAGGAGCATTTGGCGGAGCGGGGTGGGAGGAGAGCGGAATTCCCGCGCACGAAGTCTTTGCATGCAATTGTAAGGAAGGTTGCACACAGTGACACAGTGATATGTATCTGGAAGTATCTACTGGTATATCCGGTGGCGGTGGAGTACTTTGCATGACATGTGGGTCTTACCGAGGCCTGAGCCGGGAGCAATTCCGTGCGGGGACAAAAAGCCCACGGGGAAGCAAATGCGGGGGTGGAAATACTTCCGCTATTTTTGCAGTTGATCACGACGCCAGAACAATGGGGGAAGGGTTGAAGACAAAGGAATGATGAAGAGAAGCCGGTACAACTTCTTGGATTTGTATATGCAGCCATATTTTTTTGTTGGGGTGAATTATGTCTTTACCGTGGAACTGTAATATATGACTAGATAGAATATAGACCTAGAGACCCCCAATCATATATACATCTATATTGCAACGATAATCACCTATTCCCCCATGATCTCATCTAACAGGAAAATTTCTTCGAACTTTAGCAGCAGTTACGCCTCATCTACGACATTCTGGAAATAAGCCATCATTAATCCTTCGTGCACACCTTTAGCCACAGCCTTTAACTCGGCATGCGCTTGGCACTCGTTATCATAGTATACCATATCCTCAACACTAGCAAACTGCGAGACGGCAACAATAGTGAAGCCCTGCGAGCGTTGGTCCGCGTAAGCTGGACCTGCTTTCACGTTGAGGATATATGGTTTTCCGTTCTAGAACACAAAGTCTGTCAGAAAAACCGTCGTCCTGCCAAAATAATAGGAAAATATGGAAACAGAAAATGAAGGAAGAGAGAGAGAAAGGAAACGAGAGAGCTTACCTTCTTCGCCTTAGATAGCATGGTTTTATATTGATCCAGCACTCTCTGCTGGTGGACCGGATCCGCGATCTTGAAAAGCGTAACACGCGTGATAGGTGTTGCCATTGTGACTAGTAGTTTCTTGGTCTCCTCGCTGAGTCTTGAAGAATCTAGATCTAAGTAATGCAATTGACAATTGTCATGAGAAAAGAAAGCCAAACAATACCTAAGTTATTACTTTATAAATGAATCTTGACATATGATGTATTAGCCGTTTTTAACCTCCGGGTTGCGGAATACTTCCGAGACTCGGTACACATCGCGATACTGCACTCCGTACTCCGTGGGCACAGCTAACTTAATTTTTCGTAGCAAAAACAACATTTTGAATTCAAGAGAAGAGTATTCAGGATGAAATATTACCCGTTTCAAATGAGACTTAACGTTCTATCTGCCGAAAGACCATGTTAACAAGCCCTCCACTTATCCGGAAAGGTGATTTCCATCCACAGAATTCCAACATAAAAGATACGGGGTTGTGACACTACACTTATCTCAATGTAACGAAGTAGGTGGTTAAAACACCTACTATCTGACAAATATCAACTAACTCGAAGTGCATATTCGATCCAGTACCTTCTTCTTCTTAAAATTGTGCATTTTTACCGTACTGTGCACATCTACTTTCCTCGAAGAAGTCACAATGTATAATCACGTGATATTTGTCTCATATTGTATTGCAGTTATCACAGCTTTTAAGAAAAAACACCATCTAGTCAAACATGTGACTCTAATATTTCATTTTCAACCTTCAAAAACTTTTAACCACGGCATAGCAACCGAGTATCTCAGTAGACTCTCAATATCACGTGGCTTTGTTTAGGAGTACCAGTAATTTTATCACTGCCAAGACAGTCGCGACCACCGGGTGCTTAGACGACAACAAGCCACAATGCAACATAAACTCCACGTTGCCTTTCCCTCTCCTTTCCATATCCAGCGACTGCTGATAAATTCCATAGAAATCATGTCCTGTTAATAAATTTGGGGAATGAATTTGAAATGGCACGGCAACGACGCACGAGGCTTCTGGCCATTGCACTTGTGCTAACACTCACGTTATCGTATTTCCTCCTTTATCGTGATGGCAGCGATGTCTCTGATTCGTGGCGGGTCTTATATGGTGGCGGCGTACTAGAAGATGCTCCACAAAAGCCTCCGAGCCATCAGGAGGATATCGTGGAGGCTCTTGACAAAGTAGCCACAGCTGCGAAAGGAGCTCCGTCATCTTCACCTCCTGATTCAACTGCAGCTGAGAAACCAAATGATTGTCCAAGTTATGACAAATTGCAACGCTCAAAGAAGGAGCCTCATTCGGAGGGAAAGAGAAAATTTCCCTACTCGCGCCCATCTCCAGAATGTCGCACTTTCAGCTTACCCTCACTGGAGAAAGCCATTGAGCGTATGAAGGGCATCATCAAGGACCCAGACCTGTTCCGGCTCTTTGAGAACAGCTACCCCAACACCCTCGACACAACCATTAAATGGCGAGGTTATGCCAACGAGACAGATCCAGAGACCGGGAACTCAACCGTTACGGACGAGGAGCTTGCCTTCGTGATCACGGGTGATATCGATGCCATGTGGCTACGGGATTCAGCATCTCAGATATACTCCTATTTGCCCCTTCTAGAGTCGTCTTCAGATCCAAACTCTCTAGCCAGTTTGTGGCGTGGCCTCATCAACAGTCATGCACGGGACATCATCATTTCTCCTTACTGCCACAGTTTCCAGCCCCCTCCTGAGTCAGGACTCACGCCTTCTCACAACGGTGCTTACAATCAGAACCGTCCAATTCCACCCTATGACCCTATCAAGGTCTTTGACTGCAAATGGGAGCTTGACTCGCTTGCCTCGTTCCTCCAGATCTCCTCTGCGTATTACCAGAGAACTGGCGATGTGGAGTTTTTCCAGAAGTACAAATGGATCGAGGCCGTCGATGCCGCTGTGAAAGCGGCTGGTGCGATGCGTCTCGGGACATACTCCAAGGAGGGCAAAGTCGAGAAATCGGCTTGGACTTTCGTTGGATGGACGAATCGTGGCTCGGAGACATTGACCAACGATGGATTGGGGAATCCGACCAAGGAGAACGGGATGGTGAGAAGTGGGTTTAGACCTTCCGATGATGCGTGTATATTTCAGTTGCTCGTACCTGCGAATATGATGTGGGCTAAGTATCTTGAGGAAGGGTCTCTTATTATGGAGAAGCTCAGTGGGGAGTTGGCGAAGAATCTAACGACGGAAATGAGGGAGTTTGCATTGGGTATCCGTAAGGCGGTTGATCGGGATGCTGTTGTGCATCACCGGCACTTTGGTGATATTTGGGCTTATGAGATTGATGGATATGGAGGTTCTAACCTCATGGATGATGGTAAGTCGCTCCTTTTCTTCTTTTTCTTTGCAGCTTCGAATTTTTATTCCTTGTATCCAACAGATGTAGTTGTCATAAACTCTTTTATGCTAAAACCAAATTAAACCCCAAACTAATCTATGACACAGCAAATGTTCCATCCCTCTTGTCAGCTTACCTCTTCAATTACACCCAATCAGCATTCCCCCTACCAGAGGACGAAGGGAACCCCCGCAACCTCGAAGAAATCTACGAAAATACCCGCCGCTTCGTCCTCAGCAACGAAAATCCCTATTTCATGAGTGGTTCCATTATTTCCGCCGTTGGTGGCCCCCATCTCGGACCAGGAAAATCATGGCCCATGGCAGCCATCGTTCGCGCCTTAACAGCGTTTTCATTGCCAGGCTATTCTGACTCGACGAAGAAGAAGGAGATCACAAAGGAGATTAAAGAGCAGATTCGTATGGTGCTTGATTCTACTGACGGCACAGGCGTTGTGCATGAGAGTGTTAATTCATGGAATGAGCATGATTGGACAAGATCTTGGTTCGGATGGGCGAATGGGTTNATTTGGGGAGTTGATTATGAAGGTTGCTGAGGAGGAGAAGGAGGGGAGGTTGGAGACGGGGTGGTTGGCTGAGAGCTGGCAATGAAGCATTGTGTTAGCATATGTAGCGTTATTGGGTCTCATTTTCTTTCTCTGTACGGTACAGTACAAAAGCATATTATGGGGTATAAAATAGCAAGCCTGTTTCATCTTTTATATGTTTAACTCTATATTCTAGCTATGATGTAGAACTTTCTACGGTAACAAGAGATATCTGTAAAAGAGAAAGGTAATATATCTACCCTTTTCACCGATCTTTTTGTTTGTCAATCAACATTTTATAATTTTTTNATCTTGAATTTTTTTATTTTCTGCCTTAAATAATAAAGACTAGACATGCAATCTCAAAATTCGGGACCTGTCCCTATTTCTAAATCAGTCCCATCTAATTTTTCCATATTCAACCTAAGCTTTGTCGAATACTAGACCGGCCCAACTTACCTCCTTCAAAAATGATTTATAACATCATTAACCATATCACCGCCAAACGTAGCCCCGGCACCAAACATCATTGCACTTCCAAACCTAGATGCCATGTTTTTTGCCCATTCGTGGTGCTGTAATTATAGCCATTAGTCTCAAAATCCAAGAGAAACTAAAGTTCTGTGCAGTTTAAAGCAAAAATTATAGTGACAAACATTATGTAACTTGTGCAGTGGGAAAGGATGGAGGACAATTCACCTTGGGATTCTTAGGATGGGCCGGGTGAGATGGGTCTTGTGCCTGCTGTGCGATGAGAGAAGGGTCGAATTTTGGTGCTGCTCCACCGGCGTATCTTGGGTCAACGTATTGGGAGGGTGCACCGCCATGTTGCTGTAACGCATCCTTTTAGTATATATACTGTACAATTCTTTCTTCTGCGACATTGAAAATTTCAGAGCAATGGGAGTTAACACACCGGTAATTGCGCATTGATGCTCTGGAATTGAGCTGGATTCAGCACGCCGCTGTCTCGCAGGAACTCAAGTTCGGTGCGGATAGTGCTCAATGAGTGGTTGATCTGAGCTGGGTCTGGCATTGCGGTTGTTGGTGATAGCGGTTTTGGTGTTTTTAATCAATCAAGTGTTAGAATAGAAAGAGTCGGTCAGGAAGAATTGAAGAACTGAGACAAGGTCAGAGAATTGGCCTCGCGGAGATATTTATACCGCTCTGGTTCACTGGACTTCCGAGACATTGCCAGCACTTTGTCTGGGTTTACTATGCTGTTTTCGACGTCATACGTATCTATTTTGCCACCTGCGACCGCCTTTCTGAAGTGGGGGAGGGGTAGTTATTTCTGATCGACCCAAGAAATCGAGTTTAGTTTTCTCCATTCATAAATCAACTAATTGTTAAGAAATATTTTATTATTTAGATGCGAAGTCAAGTCTTCATCAGATCGATCATGTCTGCTGCATCAACTTCCTCGCTTCAAAGCACGGCTAAGCTGAACAATGGTGTCCTGATTCCTCGCATCCATCTAGGTGTCTATTGCACTTCCGGTCGCGAAACGCAGAATGCTGTTCTTCAAGCTCTAGAAGCAGGATATAAGGCGATTGATAGTGCCGAGTGGTACGAGAATGAGGCAGAGGTTGGTTCTGCCATACTGAAATACCTCAAGGCGCATCCTGATGTCAAGAGGGAGGACTTGTGGTTCACGACTAAGTTGAAAACCAATTCGGGGTATGATCAGGCTAGGAAGCATATTCGTGATAGCATCAAAAGGAGTAAATTGGAGTATATTGACCTGTATCTTCTACACAGCCCTTACGGAGGGAAGGCAAAGAGGTTAGAGTGCTGGAGGGCCGTGGAGGATGCTATTCTTGAGGGTGAGGTCAGGGCAGGAGGTGTGAGCAATTTTGGGGTGCGACATGTAAGTTTGAATATACATTTATCTCCCCAAATTCTTCGAATTGAAGCTCAAGCTCCAATTGCTTGGTTGGCTGATATGTAAATGGCCGTATTCAGGTCCAAGAACTCCTCGACTCTAAACCGCGCATCATCCCCGCCGTCAACCAAATCGAAGTCCATCCATTCAACCCACAATTCTCAATTACCTCCTTCTGTCAGTCTCATGGCATTCTAATTGAAGCCTATGCGCCGCTTGCACGCGCAATGCGAATGCGACACCCAGTCGTTGTCGAACTGTCGAAGAAGTATCAATGCACACCAGCGCAACTGCTGATTAAATGGTCACTACAACATGATTTTGTGCCGCTGCCAAAGAGCGTAAGCAAAGACAGGATTGTGAGTAATGGGGATGTGGATGGCTTCGTAATAGATGGGAAGGATATGGAAAGTTTGGATGGATTGGATGAAGGCTTGGTCACGGATTGGGATCCTACGGATGCTGCGTGAGGAGCGACATCGGGTATGTATCGTGAAAGAATAGGCAGCAAAGCGGATGAAAAATTGTGAGTGTGGAGCAATATGAGAAGAACAGTGGGATCCGGTAAAGGAATCACAAAGTAATTGGTGAAAGAATAAGGTAAAAAAGAGCTGTTCTTGAACAGACGAGTCGTTGATACAACAATGAAGTTTGAGTTAAAGAATATCGACGACGGTTGTGGTCTTGGCCGACATCGGGACAGTCAGACATGTAGCTGGAGCTCACGACAAGGAACATCATCATAACCAATTTGAAATCGGATTCGGAGTTCTTACCTAGAGCCTTGAGGAGCGATATCGGGGCAAGAAGACATTTTTCGAGCCCTGCAAAAAGGGGGGGAATATGGAGAGGAAAATTTGCAAACGGGGCATTGAAGTTTCTGCTAGTCAACATGGAGTGGTTCTTTACTACTCGTAAAGGCTTTTGAGCTTCAATTCCGTGACTTCCCGGCCAGTGGACACGGTACCAACCCCTACTGTACAGGACGAAAGAACCGTGGAGCACGTGGAGCACCCATACCAACTGGAGGAACCTTACAACGCTTACTTTGATTTTCTGCAAGGCTTTTGTCTATCCCCCGCGTCTAACTTCGAGGAAACTTTTGCTTGCCACGAGAGACTCCTTGTTACGGATGCAATTTTGTACCTCGCAGCCACTGAGAGCGGTGCGATAAGGCGGAAAATTTCTGCGCAAAGCCACCACATCTCCGCCTACAGCCGCTCCGGCCAGGCCGGTAGCACACCTGGTGAGCAATACAGCTGCAAACCAAACTACATCCAGGCGCATGAAAAAGAGGCATCTTTCTCATGTGAACAGGCAAAGATTTAAACGCCTCATCATTTATTGGCAATGTGGCTTTGAATTTTCTTTCCTTTTTTTTTTGCAGTCGACAGCAGTAGGCAGCATCAATGCCGCATTCAAATCACCTTCACATATTCAGCGCTCGTCTTGGCAAGCTCACACAGCTCTCCACGTCCTTCGTCCATCCTCTGAAACCTGCCCCACGCACCCCCCCGATGGCCTAAAAGCTTTGTCCCGATAGCGGCGCCTGCAGGAGCTTTGTGGCATCGAAAAGCGACATCATAGTTGTAACTCTTCAATGGATCTACGCTTGTGCAAGATATGCGCATTGGAGCTATCCCATGCAGATTAGCTCTGCAGAACCTTATTGACGCATGCCCTGCATATCTACCTTGTAGAATGACGCATCTTTCTTACATTTTGTTCTTCTTCTGTCCTGCTGGCACCTAAAGAGCAATCTATTCCGTTTCCGGGGCAGCTAGGGGTCTCCATACATGTAGCTTAGAGCTGAAGCCATAGCATGAAACGGGGTGGCTTGTCTTAAGAGGATACTTTTTTTTNCTGTTTTTCAATTGCAAGATAAAAGGGGAGGTACCGTCCAAGCTTTTCCTGACATCCAGTGCTCATCAGGATCTTTCAATCTCATCATCTCTTTTCTCTCTACATAAGGCAAACCACCTGCTCCATCATAGACTCTCAACTTTCAATTGAGATAAACATAGACATATACCCATCTCGTCACCTTTGCTGCCTTTGTTGTTTCACAAGCTTTCTTTACTTGAACAATGTCGAACCTTCCTATCGAGCCCGAGTTCGAGCAAGCTCTTCATGGTAGGTCTCTCAAACTTCAAACGACCGCGACCTTCAACCGCAGAACTCACCACATAACATATATTTTCTACTCTTCTACCTCTCTCTCACGCTATAGAGCGAAATAATGCTAACCCCACACGCCTTACAGAGCTCACATCCACACTCGAAGCATCAAGCCTCTTCGAAAAACACCCAGAATACAGGACTGCCCTCAAAATCGTCCAGATTCCCGAACGCATCATCCAATTCCGCGTCGTCTGGGAAGATGACAAGCTCCAGCCGCAAGTCAACCGTGGATACCGTGTGCAATTCAACTCGGCATTGGGCCCATACAAGGGTGGTTTACGATTCCATCCAAGTGTGAATTTGAGTATCCTTAAGTTCTTAGGATTCGAGCAGATTTTCAAGAATGCTTTAACTGGATGTGAGTTTTTTCTCCTCCCTGCCACTCTTCGGTTCTTAAAGCCGTTGGTCCTTTAGCCTGGATATAAAAAGAGTCGGGTTTTGCTAACACATTTTAGTGAACATTGGTGGTGGTAAAGGTGGCTCTGACTTTGATCCCAAGGGCAAGTCTGATAACGAGATCCGCAAATTTTGTGAGGCCTTTATGCGCGAACTGCACCGACATATTGGCGCTGATGTAGATGTCCCTGCTGGAGATATCGGTGTTGGTGGACGAGAGATTGGTTACCTCTTTGGAGCGTATAAGCGGGAACAAAACACCTGGGCAGGAGTACTCACTGGCAAAGGTGGTAGCTGGGGTGGAAGTTTAATTCGACCGGAGGCAACGGGTTACGGACTTGTTTATGTGAGTCATTGCCAAAAAAAAAAATCTCATATATTTTGGGCTATGAAAAGGTAACTAATTAAATCAGTACGTGAGCGACATGCTCAAATATGCCGGTGCTGGCTCCTTCGCCGGAAAGAGAGTTGCAATCTCCGGATCCGGAAACGTCGCCCAATTTGCTGCCCTTAAGGCGATTGAACTCGGTGCAACTGTCGTCTCACTCTCCGACAGCAACGGCGCAATCATCGCGACTGACGGGGCAGGTATAGCGAAAGAAGACATTGCCCAGATTGCCGAAATCAAGCTTCAGCGTAAACCCATTACCGCACTTGAGCACGGCGGGAGGTACAAATACCTTGCAGGCCAGCGTCCATGGGTCCATGTCGGCAAGGTTGATATTGCTCTCCCTTGCGCGACGCAGAACGAGGTCTCTAAGGAAGAAGCCACCGTTCTGGTAGAAGCCGGATGTAAATTCATCGCCGAGGGCTCGAATATGGGATGTACCCAGGAAGCAATCAACGTCTTCGAAGCCCAGCGCACTACCCAGGGGAAGAACGCCATCTGGTACGCTCCTGGTAAAGCTGCCAATGCTGGCGGTGTCGCTGTTAGTGGGCTCGAGATGGCGC
The DNA here is from genome assembly GCA_002812745.2 of Scytalidium lignicola. Classification (NCBI taxonomy): domain Eukaryota; kingdom Fungi; phylum Ascomycota; class Leotiomycetes; genus Scytalidium; species Scytalidium lignicola. Next base: position 45,568 of record NCSJ02000108.1, read on the forward strand.
AGAACAGCCAGCAGATTTCATGGTCTAGAGAGGAGGTTGACAGTAGGTTGAAGGGGATTATGGCTGCTGCTTTTAAGAATGGATTGGAGACTGCTAAGGAGTATGTTCCTAAGGCAGGCGATGATGAGTTGCCTAGCTTGGTGGCCGGAAGTAATATTGCAGGGTTTGTTAAGGTTGCGACGGCTATGTTTGATCATGGAGACTGGTGGTGCTGAATTTAGATCTTGGGAACATCTTGTTGGTTGGGTTTTGGTTTTGGGATGACTTGATATGATTATGATTGTGATTTTACTGGGTGGCTATACTCCTTATTGAGGCTATGAAGTAGCTTTGGGATTAGTTTTCCAGCTTGTCTTTGTTTAGCTCTCCTTTTTCCTTTACAATAACAGAATGTGGAATTCGTCTTCTCAATCTCTACACAAGTGTTGAAGCTAGATTAAAGCCTTGACTAAACAGATGTATTTGATATAATTATATGTCGTTCCTTTTAGAAGAAAAGAAAGAAGAATAAGTAATTCCCTTCTGTATTTTCAGCTTCCATATCTACTCAATTAGATGTTATTGCAAAGAACTAGAAGAGTTGCCGATTGCTTTACAATTGTCATAGTACACTAGTTGGACATCATGCTAAGTGCGATTATAATAGCCACAAAAATCATTTTTCATTCATCTTTATGTGTGATTTGCTATCTGTTTTGGCCCCCTGATTGAAATTGAATCACCCACAATTCAACCATAATGTTGCATCTACTTATACCCATGCGTCATACCTACAAACGAGACTTATACTCCTTGGATAGACCACCTGTCTTCTCTGCCTTCTCCAAGTCTCCAGAGATGATGCGGGCAGCCTCTAGCAGATTCTCATCGCGAAGGTTTCTTGATACAACTTGAATAGAACAGGGAGCGCGGTCTACATCGGCGGCATTATCTATAACTGTTAGATACATTTTGGTTGTTTTAGTTTGAGAGTGGTAAGCCTTACACTTTCTCACAGCTCCGGGGGGATATAGGTCGTTTGTGTCGATAGTCTTATCCGCTTTTAAGAATGGGATGACAACTCCTGGATACTATCACAAATTGAGCGTGAATCAATAATCATTAGATATCTCTTCAATAATGGTGCACTTACATTTAGGACATTCCACAATCCTGTATACGGTGCATTGCCGTAAGTGTCATGCGGAACGGCGGTCGTTTCTGCCCCAGGAGCTAGAACCACGTCTAATTTGTTATCCATAAAGACATTGTTCCAGCGCTCGGAATATGATGCCCGAGCAACGTTAAGGTCGAATAATTCTTCTAAAGTATAACCCTCCGGCTTGGCGTCTACTATAAACAAGGTATTTTTCACAGATTGCACCATAAGTTCTCCACTGGCTTTGATATGTTGGAATGCAACCTTGGTATTATCGAGAGAGAAGAAAGCACGGCACAGGTAGTCGGATTCCTTGAAGCTTGGCGTATCGATCAATGGCACAATTGTATGGCCAGCTGCTTGAAGTACTTCAACTGCCGTTGCAATGGCGCGAGCGACTGGAGGAGAAACTGGATACTCTGGATCACCCTTGAAAACACCAATAGTTAACTTCTTCTTTGGCTCCACTGGGCACCAAGGCATAGCTAGTGCTGAGCTGTCATAGTCTTGCGGCACCTGAGAGATAACATGTTTCACGAAGAACTCTAGGTCCCGAAATGTAGTTGCAAGGGGTCCAGCTGCAGCAATGATACCCGGAGATCCAGGCCTTCCAGGACCTTGCTGACCACCGTATGGGATGCGATTAGCACTGGGCTTGAAGCCATAGAGGCCGCAGCATAAAGCTGGGATTCGGATTGAACCTCCAATGTCGGTTCCGACTCCCAGAATGGAGCCTCTCATGGCTACTAAAGCACCTTCTCCACCGCTACTACCACCCGCGTTTAAGGTGAGCTTATAAGGATTTAGAGTTCTTCCAAACACATTATTGTCTGAATCAGCAGTCTGAGGGGAGCTTAGTCAACCATTCTACATTTTGCAAGTGTCGATTCATTCGAGACTGACCATGAGAGTCTGAGGTATGTTAGTCTTCACATAGAGAACGGCGCCTAAATCCAACAAGATCTTAACAAGTGGAGATGGCTTGTCTGCCATCGTCTTCCCAACGAACGAAACATATCCCAAGGTTGACTCGACACAGGGTACTTAAAGCTGTCCTAAACTAAAAATTAGGGTCTTCGCATTATATTATATGAACCAGAGTTGATTTACCTTTATACTTATAGGGAGTCCATGAAACGGTCCAATGGCTTTTTTCTCTTTTGCGAGATACTCGTCAAGATATTTTGCACGAGCGATAGCGTCGTCAAAAAANGGTCTCCGTCAAGCAATTTGTCTATGTTTGTTGGTTAATATGTTTAATGTCTAGGATTAATTAATATGCTGAAGTTTTTACATACCAGCTGTTGTGCAATGGCAGCTCGTTTACAAAACGCTGTAGTAACCTCCACAGCAGACAATGCGCCCGACTTAATTTCTGATACTAAAGAAACAGCATCGTAACTTTCTGTGATCTTAACCTCAGCTGCAGACAGCAAACCACTCTCTCTTGGCACATGCAAGACTCCTTTTTCAGATTGTTTATACCGCTCAAGATCAGAGGTTGAGAGACGCCATTCCTTTGGAATTCGTCCGTTCACTGCCTCTCTTTTCTTCTCGACAATTTTCTCCCAACTTTGTGTTGAAGCCATTGAGAAGCGAAGAGTTATTCAGAATTATGTTGTGGTGATCTATGTTATTCTTGGTATATAGGTTAAAAGAAGGGGAAAATGGCAATCTTATAATATAAGGTAGGATTGAGAATAAAGGTCATAAAGAAGTCTAGATAGAATAATATTACTAAAGGAAAAGGAACTTATTTCCACTGTGAACTTGACTTGATTGCCAATTTTAGATAGGTACACTTCTATAGAGCGCATTCATTTGATAGGCAAAGATGGGGTAAACAGTCGAACGATCTCTAGTTCCGTAGCTAGCTATGAACTTCTATCGCCCAATCATATTAAATTGCGCCGCTCACAGTGAATATTAAGATATGACCCGAGATGTTTAGCTTATCGCTCGGATGCTTGGCCGTCACCTCGAGTATTCCACCTAATTCGCACCTCATCATACGCTCAATTTCCATGATCTTCTGCGCATTGCATGCTTTAGCTACATAATTATACTACTATTGTCTTGCGGTTCTGCCGAGTTGACGTTGATACAGATTGTCACTCCCTTAGTATATTACTCTAATCTAAAAGCACCCTAACCGCTTCAGTTTGCGAGAAGGGGGTTGCAACTGGGCAAGCTAATCAATCGAGTATGTTTTGGCAGTACAGTAGGATTCTTACGTTGGCCTACTCGTATTCTTTCCGCTCTAGATAATCTGCACTCCCTTGTTGCGAGCAATGTATGAAACCCCCCCTTTTCATCCCCGTCGGGGAACACACTGCCCAGCTAAGCTGAGGACTAAGACTGGCTGTCTCAAATGTATGTTATGACAATTGGGTGTTTATGCTACCTCTTCTATGTTTTCTTTAAGTTATGATATCTTAACACTCTCATCTCATAGGTCGAGCTCGGCGGAAGAAGTGCGACGAGCGACGCCCAACTTGCACAGGCTGCTTACGGAATGGATATCACTGTGTTTGGTTCAAAGGACCAGCCTCGCAGTACAAAGGCAGTGAAGCTTGTGCAACCATAGCCTTCAGTTATAATCGGACTCATCAACCACCTATTTCTGGTGCTACTACGTTAAAAGCGTCAACAGCCAACAATAACCATAGCCAAGATCTTTCCACGAATTGTGTCTTCTACAGCACACGCATCTCATACTTCCCACCCAGCCTAATGTCCCCGATGAATAGGAAACTCCTCTATAATCTCATAAATGACTTTTTACCAATGCTTGTGCGAGCACACGCCCATCCGGATTTTCAGAAACATATATACATGATATCTATGGCTCTACATATTCCCAGTGTGTTGGACGCACTCCTCGCTTGCACAGCAAGCCATCTAGCAGTAAAGATGGGAGATAAAGAGTTTCAAACATTAGCTAGCAAATATTACACTTCAGCTATTAGAGGAACGCGCAAGAAACTCAACAATGAGAACGTAACAGGAACCGAGGATTGGCTATTCACTTCCATGATATTCTTTTATCTGTACGAGGTATGTCGTCCCTAATTTAGAGCTTCAAACATCCCTGCTGACTTTATAACAGAAATGGAGTCCTAATCAAATATGCAATGCGGCTTGCCATATCCGGGGAGCTATTCAACTACTGGGCTTGAGACAAAAGGCTTTCCACAATGGGTTGTCGGAGGCACCGTTATCTTTTCAGAGGATTACTGCGGAGTCTCTCGTGTATCACATGACAACTTTGTCCTTATTCAACGAAGATCTCGATGATATATCGGAAGACTTCCTTTTCGAACAGCTACAAGGGTTTTTGAGTGTAGACGCATTCCCAAATTCATCTACCCCAGCCAACTCGCCCGTGCTGGGATCGTCAGCTGATATTTGGAGGATTGTCCTATTAGTCGCACGACTAACTCACTGTATACCTCTCGCAGAGACTGAACTTAGCTCGGCTGAAGCATTGAGTATAGAGCTACGAACGTTGTATACAAGTCTTGCAACAATAACGGAAACCGACACCACATATTGCACTCGAGGCCAACAGTTTTATATTGTAGCTTTGCGAATTCTACTGCTTATCATATCAGATCTAAATGTTGGTATAGATAGCCGAGGTATTCAAAGCTTAGTTGTGGAGGCAGTCAAACTACTTCGCTCGGGATTGACTTATACCCTTTGCAGTCAGTTTTTTTNGTTGGCCGACCCTTGTTATTGGCAGTGTGGCTATTCAACGAGATCATATTGCCACGATTAGAGGGGTTTTGGCCGATATGTGGGAAAGGTCGTATAGCGGATATGTGATGAAGGCAAGTCAGACTCTCGACGTCATCTGGCGCAGATCAAGTCCTACAAACGGAGATCCAACGTCCACCTCAACAATGAAACATGAAGAGAGGCCAGTTCAAAGTTGCCTTGATATATTGATAAAACTGCGTTGGGCAAAAGAGGCAACAGCCTGAGGTCTGTAGAATAGTATATCACCAAGGAATAAAATTCTTTCCAAAGCTTTACCACATTTTGTACAAGAGCATCAACCGATATTGAAAAGGTCCAAGCGATGCTCTCACCGGTTCTTCACTCAACCTCAATGGCTGTGATCCATTCCATCTAGATCATTCTACCATGGGAATAAAACAGGTAAATTGATTAGAAGAAATGCTTCATCTAGCACATCTTGAGTTAGAGACCTACAGTACTATCTCGCCACCACATCCGTGACCCACTTTTGATACCGATCTACTTTGTGTCATCACTAGCCATTCCAATTATGCAGATTACACAGAGCGGGGAAAGCACCATGCTAGGGGGTTTTGGGAAACGTATACAAAATAGGCAAGTAATCTAAACAAGCAACATCACCAATAGATAAGCTTTGCGCCTTCAAAGATTCTGATGCATGTTTGCCTGCCCACAAAATTGGTATCATTTCAAAGTATATCAATCATGTAGGACAATATGAATCGAAGATAGGCTTTGCGCACTTCATGTTTTGAATTTTGATTGATAAGATGATGCGAGTCTGTCTGGGCCTGAAATGCGACGAGCGATAACCAGTGTTACATTGATTACTTACTGTAGCCAAACAGAAAAGGATTAGATGATCTTCTATCAAATATCCTGGCCCATTCATGCATTTTACCCGCACGACCCGATATCTTTGATACGATGATAACTACCGGTATTATTATAAAGTGTCAGCTCGCCCGCTCACGTTACACACTCTACTCTTTCAATGTAGTCCAGGGCTAGTCTTTCTACAAGTCATCAGCAAATATGGCGGCAGCAGCAGTATTGACCCATGATATGGACTACATCGACGAAGATGTTATTCCTGGCACCGTCCACTTGGTTGACCTTGAACATACAATGCACACTAGACATGCCGAGGGTGGTCAAAAGGAGATTGTACTTGTTCCAACCCCTTCTTCAGATCCCGACGATCCTTTGAACTGGTCTCCAGCACGCAAATTACTGTCGACTTTTTGCGTGAGCGTGTAAGTAGCCTATACCTATATTCCATATGCATATGGTAACAAGTGCGTGATAGATATACCTTCTTTGTAGGAGTCGCTGGTTCGGTGGTCTACTCCGTCCTTGTGCCACTCTCCGAGGAAACAGGTCTTAGCATCGGCGACTTGAACGCTGGAACTGGCTATCTCTTCCTTCTCTGCGGCTGGGGTCTGCTCTTCTGGCAACCATTTGCTCTTCAGTATGGAAAGCGTCCGACGTATCTAATATCCGTTTTGGCGGTTCTCGTAAGTTTTATAGCCATCTGTCCTAGAAGATAAAAGAAAGCTGATGGGGAATATAGGCACTTACTATGTGGGGGTAAGATCTGTTTGCAAATGCTATTAGTTCAAGGAAGGCTCACAATCATTCAGTCCTTATGCATCCGGTAATGGCCAGTGGATCTGCAAAAGTATCCTGGGGGGTTTTTTCTCGGCGCCAATTGAAGCTTTACCAGAGGTCTCTGTCACTGACATTGTAAGTTAAGACATTCTCATAGCCCCCGTGGCTCTTGCTAACACCACATGTCACAGTATTTTACGCACCAGCGTGGCACGTATATGGGACTATACGTCTGTAACACCAGACATTTTATGACTTGGACCATCATCGACTGACTCCATCATAGGCATTCGTTCTCGCAGGAAGTAACTACTTCGCACCTGTTATATGTGGATTTATTGCGGATTACCAAGGTTGGAAATGGGTGTTTTACTGGCCTGCTATATTCCTAGCTTTTACATTTGTCTTCCTCTTCTTCTTCATGGAAGAGACGAACTACACTAGGAAAACTGTTGGGGTTGTGGAAAGTGATAACGTCTCTACCCCGACAAGTAAAGAACCATCGGCTACTGAGAAGGGGTTTGAGTCTTCTTCCAGTAATCCAGATACAGCTGGCCTTCAACCTTCGACAAAAACTTTTATTCAAAAGCTTACTTTCCTCGATACTTCGAAGCGACAGACCATGCACGTTAGAGCCACGCAAGCACTTTCCTTCTTCGCATGGCCGGTAATATTCTATGCAGGGTAAGTGTCTTTACATGCCGGAAGTCACTGTGTACATTTCTAATCGCTTTTAAGGTTCGCATACGGCTCATCTCTCATATGGTTCAATGTACTCAATGCAACCGCAAGCATTATCCTCGGTGGTGCTCCTTATAACTTTAGGTAAGATGACAATAGATATCCGATCACCAAGTTTGAATAAATATTAACGAAATCCTAGCGCTGCTATGGTGGGTCTGAGTTATATTGCTTGTTGTTTAGGTGTCATCGCAGCGTAAGTCATAACCAATATCCATCTCGATTGAAGAAACTTTATCTTATTTGATACGCAGCTCCATATTCACTGGCGGCTTCAGTGACTGGCTTACGATCCGCCTTGCCCGCCGGAACGGAGGTATAATGGAAGCTGAACACCGCCTGTGGCCCTTTGTTGTGTGCATCATACTTACTCCTGCTTCCCTGATTCTTTGGGGTGTCGGGGCTGCACATGGGATCCATTGGTTTGGACTCATAGTTGCCATGTTCCTCCTAGCTTTCACAAATACATGCGGCATAACTTTAAGCGTCAATTATTTGATTGATAGCTACCACGAACTCAGCGGCAATGCCATGATCACATGTATTATTGTCAGGAATACTATGTCATTCGCTATCGGATATGGGTACGTGTAATTTAACAAATCTGAAAAATTGTATATTGAGACTAATAAAAAAANCGTAGTATCACACCTTGGCTGGACAATCTTGGTTATCAAAACTGCTTCATATCGGCAGCGTTTATTGGCATGGCTGCTTCTGCGGCATTTTTGGTGATGATCAAGTATGGCAAGACATTCAGGATCAAGAGTCGTCAGAAGTATTGGAACTTAGTACGAAAGAATCTTGAGACTGGGTTGGCACATTAAACCAGAAGAGGGGAAACTGGTAGAGGTGAGGCACTGTACTGAGAGTATATATACCAAAGTGCAAAGTTTAAACTGTTGTATTAAACATGAATAAACTGAATTATTGTATGAGATGTTGCATAACATATTGGGTATCAACTTTTAATATATTAATAGAATATATGAAAGATATTGAAAAAGGGGAATCACCCAAAATGGATTTGCTTCAATGATGACAGTACTCCCACGCACAGTTTTTCCTACGAATGTTCCTGTTCCCTACAATTTATTCCTCCCATTTAACGTACTTCTTCGGCAGCATGAGGTTTCTCAAAAGAAATCACCAGAGGTAGTGATTCTGCAGGGATAAGAATATCCCAAAGATAGCATGTTCGTTCTCATCTGAAGGAAGCCAGATGAGTTTGCGGGAGTTTGCCTGATAATATAAATCCTATCAAGAAACGATTCCTAGAGTAAAATTACTACTAAACGCACACACAGCATTGCCACAGGGCATAATGGCCTTCAATCCTCTATATAACTTTCTCCAATCGTTATAGTGCTGGCACTACAATCGTCTATTCCCACATCACGCAATTTCGGTGCCAATTTTATCAAGTCTGCAATCAGCTCCGGCACCAACTCCCTAGCCCTCCCTAATGCCCCCTCAAACCCTACAATCTGTTCCTTCTTTCCTTTTACCTCTCTCATGTTATTGTCTCTATTCAGCCTCATAGTTTCCCAATCTTTTTGCATAGTGAGCACAGCTTTATCTCTGACCTTCTGTAGCTCTCCTTGCTGGGCTAACGGTGTCATTTGAATCAACTCATCGTACCTGTTCTCCAGGGCTTTTATTTCAGCTTCCTTCTTTTCGAGACTCTCTTCATAGCCTTGTAGAGCCTCGATATCTTTGGAAATGGAGTGCTTGAAATCCTCGACGTTTTGAAATATGTGGGAAGACTTTCTAACAACTCCTTGACGATGGTATGAGCGGTGTTGAGTTGATCTGGAAGCGAAGTAATCGTCCGTAGCGCAGTATCTTGCTGTTCCTGAGCTACCAGAAGTCGTCTTTTTTTNGTTTTGCTGCTCAAGCAACATGAGCTGCATCTGGTAATCATGTAAGGCATGGTTTTTAACCTCTCCAACATGATTAGATAGACTATTGTAATTCATCCTCACGACCGAATGATCTCGCTCTCCAGCAAGGGCTATTCTTTGATCTTCTTGTCTGGTCAATATCGGGACGGCGAATATATTGTGAGAGTTGGTGATGGGGCCTTGGTCCGTATTTCCATTAATAGAGGTTTGTGAATCTTGCCCAACAATAAAGTCGTAGGCAATGGTGCCAGACAGCTCTTCTCCTTCTTAGTGAGACTGGCTATTCATCATGGGCCTTATCTTATTTTGTTGCTCACGCAAATCGACGTTGTGATCAAATAGCTAAAGTGGCTCATTGTCGCTCGATACCGCAAAGTGTGGAGCCTTTGACGGTGAAATTCAGATTGCCAGCTGGAACGGGCTCTAAGATACGTTCAGGACCAGCCTTCGATCTTTTGGTATTTTCGGGCTCGGAATTCTCGATCTGTTTATCAAGCTAATCCTTGGCGTCTCGCTTTCTAGATCAAGAAGATGAATCCACGTATTTCCGATTGCAGGCGCAGGCGCGGTCGCGACGCTCACTTTATGGCTTAAAGGAGGACTTGGGGGAAAATGTTCGGTTTGAGGCCCAAAAAAGGGTGCGGCTAAATCGACCACTAGCCAAGTCAACAACTATCAGCCTGTAGCAGCCCAAAATCTCAGGCAGCACAGCTTATACTGTAATTGGTGTAAATGCTGTTGTAGCCTCAGGTATTTGATACACTCACGTGACAAGCCATGGCAAAAGCCATATGAAGTCATAGAGTCGGAGTCGGGGCAATTATCATAGCTGTGAGACATTTTCACATGATACGTACGTTTACAGGTGCGTATATGATATGGGTGTATTTCCCCAGCTGTAGCTGTTATTAGCTAGTTGTTTTTGATAGTTGAAATTCATACTGTTCGCGTACGTACCAATGATAACAGTAGCCGTAGCCTGTCCAACAAATGCAATTGTATTTCGCATACCCTCAGGCATAAAAAACATCTCCGCGCGCCCAAATCGACTTTTTGGAAATAACTCGACAACCACGCCACCTACCAGCAATCAGACACCGGGAATCGATTCCTCGAGGTCAACTCCATGCCGCCCAGTGGTAAGGAGCCCCTCGTAGACCATGGTTGCCCAAAAGTAGGCAAAAAGGAGAAGAACCTGAACGAACAGCAAACCTACCTCCTCCAGGAAACCAAAGCCCTGATCGAATATGTCGGTCAAAAACTAGCTACAGAAGGTCAGGAAGGCCATAAGGCTTGTCCTATCCTATCCGACAATGCTTTGGACTTTCTGAGGACTATGAAATCATTTCTCAAGAGCTCAAAAGAAGACAGACAAGGCGGAAACACAACCTTTGATACAACAGACAATAAGCTAGACAAGATGTAACAGGATTTTAAGAAGCTCAAAGACTAATTCAGCAAGATAACAAGCTTCATACAAGGCTGCTCTACTAAGAGTAAATCATTACAGTTAACAGAATTATTATAAACTAGTATTACATCCTTTAACAAAGGCAATAATATATTCTTACATACTAAAGTTACAATTATAACTATAGTTACAAGAAGCTGAATTATACTTAAAACCAAGGAAATACATATTAAGTTTACAGATAAAACTACAATTAAGATTTTCAGAGGCTAGAAAGACCTTATAGTAAAGCTTATTAAGCTTCTTAATAAAGTTATATCTAAAGCTCTGAGCATAAGCTAAAATGTTAACAATAACACTTAGACTATTACATTAAGCATAAATCAGTAAATAAGCATAACATAGATACTACTATTTAAAGACATTTATACATATATTAAAGATAGCCTAACTACAAATAAGCTTTTGCATAACCAGAAAGAATAAAAGGATATAATAAGAGAAAGTGCTAAAGTAATAATCTTGACTTATAAGATAATAGTTTCTAATATTAAGATTATAACAATTAATATAAACAACTAGGTTAGTAGTATTATTAAAATATAAAGACTTAATATAAAGATGAAGGAGATAAAGATTAAAAGAGTATAATAGTTGAGTAAGCTTACAGATAAACTAATAAATGTTATAATAATTAAGTTTACTTAACTAAAGAACATAAACACCTTGATTGAAATAAGGAGTTTATTATAAGATAGTTATAAAAAGAGAACTTAACATTACAATAAAGAATGTAAAGTTATATAATATTACAAATGTTACAAATATGATTATATTATAATTATATACAACAAAACCTTAATCTGCAAATACTACTTATTAATAGACTACAAAACCAGTGAATACTTAAACAAACAAGATTATACCAAATTCAAGTGTTTATTATGCAAAGGCTGTTATCTAGTATAGTTACAAGGTTATAACTACAAGAAGAGAATTATCAAAAATATTGTAAAAGCAAAAAAACACCTTATGAAGAACTTTTTATTTCCTGGTTACAAATATAACTTTAAAAGTATTCAAGGTCAACTTATATAAACAACTAATAAAGTTAACTAAGTTAGTAACAAAAGAAAATAAAAAAGTTTAAGTGTTAAGGCCTCAGTGCACTAATCACGTGAAGGGAGGAAAAGGATAGTAGTCTGAGTCCTAGCTGCTCCTTAGCTGCTGACTCCCGTCTATAAAGAGGGGGGTTTCCCCTTCTCTTTAACAAGAGTCAGAGATCAATCTTGTACTTTTAAGAGAATACCGAGTTTTAAAGCGAATCTACACCTAACCAACTGCTATCACACTGCTAGTCTCCTATTATGTTTCAGCCTCCTGATCTCTCTTCACTCTACGTACGGACAACCCTGACATTTAAGCACTGCAAAACAACTTACATCAAGTGGCTAAAGGATATAAGATGAATGAGGAAGTATACAAAGTAGAATAATGTTGTTTTGAAAGTAATATCGATTGAATTCAGATGCTACATAACTGCCATGACCATCAAGGACTAACATACGATATTGACCTTTAGTTTTGTCCTTGGTGAATGGATTAAATATTTTTTGAAGTTATTCAAGGCCAATTCGATTATTAGTCCATCCATTATCACTTGTTTCAAGCCTCCAACTTTCAGGCAATTCATGATACCAAGCTAGTTGATAGTTCTTTCCTTTGAAGATTATCATAAGTGATAAGGCTTATCCACAAGCATTGATTAATTCAATAGCAGTTACCCATTTGCAATTCCCAAGTTGTAGAAGTAGAGGTTTTCCAAAACAATCAGATGATGTAACTACTTTAGTAATAGCAATAGTTCCCATAGCAAAGCTTGTTTCATCGAAATTGTAGATGTCCTCATCTAGGATTCCATATTGAGCCTTAACCTCTAGGAATTGGTTAAACCACTCCTGAATAAGCTTTGAATCTTCACATAAAGCTTGTTTATAGCTATATCGACGAACATATTTGGTAGTAAGCTCAGGATAGCAATCCAAAAACTTATGAACTCAATTTTTGCCTACAGATGTAGGAGAAACAAGTTCACCTCGCTCAAAAATCAAAGTGTTGGCCATTGATTGTACTCCTGAAGGCCTAGGAGGCATTCCTCGTTTCCCCATAGAGATAATCCATTGTACTAAAGCTTCCTCCTCATACTGTGTCATTCTGAAGCGTTTGGTGTATGTGGTTCCCTTTTGAACTCGGCCATGGTATCGCGCATTCAATGTATTGCAGGGTACATCGAAATTACGCGCTGCAGCTCGAATGGACTTGATTTGCCCTTTTTTCAACGCGTTTATAGCAAGAGCAATCCTTCCTTCTTGATGCGCATCTAAAGTTTTAACCATTGGAATGTGTTTTGGTGGAAAAATAAGTGGTTAAAGTTGGAGGGATTAATAGGTTTGATGATTGCGATAGGAAGTGGCCCGGTCAATAGGGTGGCCCGGTTGAGCGGGAATTACGTTACTGGTACTGGTACTGCTACCGTACGTACTGTACAGTTATCTTAAATCACAATTGATGAACTTGAACTCTCCACGATATGTAATATTATCGCACCATATCGATGAACCCTACCCTAATTCCTAGCCCTAACCTGCCGACTAACTAACTAACCTAACCTAACCAGACGGCGTTAAGATTGCGATTCGGCCATTTTATTTCGATTTCGATCCTCTTACTGTACCGTAACTCGTAACGTGATTTGACTGATACTTACAGTAGCCTGTAGCTTATCTCAAACCAACCGCAACGCACCCTGTAGTTATCGTGCTGCGCCATGCGACCAACTGATTAGTGACCCGATATCCACAGGGGCTCATTGAAGCTACACTACCGTGAGTACGTACTGGTACTCGTGTCCGCTGTTAGTCTTCTCGTCCCTTCATTCAGATCTGTGGAACACAGTGCTGGATATCATCTTGCTGTTCTTTTGTCAAAGCTGCACCTCTCGAGATTTGCTCATCCAAGCTTCATCTGGTGCGTGTACTTTTACTTTCGTAAGATTACCGTCACAGCCCCGGCGTGACTAAGATGACTGCAGTCACTGACTGTTCCCGTATTCAATTCGCGAATTCTCTCTTCTCTATCTATCTCTCTCTCAGCTAAAGCTCCACCAGACACCTCTGCAATCTTGTGGAATTCGATGTCTCAACCGTACCTACCCTGCCCTGCCACCTCCCGTATATGCGCGCAATCAAGAATTAACAATTGACAGTGTCATGTTGGTAATCTCAACTCACGTGATGGCCTCTCCCTTTTTGGGGGGTGAGGATACGATAATTAATAAAGGGGATACTTAAATCCACCCGCAACATACCTAAATCCACCCAAAATCGCCGGTATCGGTTTCTTTTCAGGCAATAGCACCCCATTTCAACTTAAATTTTAAGCAAAAATTACAAAATTCAATCAAATATATATTTGATAATATCGAAGTTTTATCTGCAATAATAAGGATTGTAGTCTGAAACTCGACTACATGAATAAGGAATTACTAGTAATCGTGAATCACCACGTCACGGTGGATTTAATCTCAGATAGGTACTAACTACTCGTCAGGCGCCGAAAGATACATNGAATNNACTTAAGTATTGGAGTAATTTATTAAGAGATGTCAGTGGGCGATCCTAATATCCTAGATATGATGCTTATATGGCTTGAAGCTGTGAACAAAATAAGTGATAGGGTAAGGGTGAATTACACAGAATTACGAGAAATAGATCAACCGCAGAAAGAAGTTCAAAGGCGTTTGGATTGGATAAGAATGAAAGTCAAATAGAGTGTAGATTAAGCTTACTAGGCTGTAAAATGTGTGCGCATTATCATAGTATAGAATATCTCAGATTGAAAGATTATGGCAATCACGTATTCCTAAACAAAATTAGTATCATCTTCGTATAAACAACAAACTTATTAGTTTTGAAGAATGGCTAATGATTAGGAAGAGAAGAACGAGTGCAAACTATTTGGAAACAATTATATCCGAGCTGAACACCAACCTTCGGCGAAAAAGCCGACAATCAACCCTGTACTTCCTCTTTGCAAGGCAAATTACTCGCTAGAAATCCGAATACTTGTACTCCGTAGTACGAAGTCTATCCCCCACTTTGCACGTTCCCCTTTCTCCCCTCATATCAGGAACCATGCCCAATGACCAAGAGGCCCAGGTCTCGAACCAGCAAAAAGTCCTAAAGCGGTAAGTGTGGAGTTGCAGTGAGTGTGGAGTTTCAGTGGTTCAATCGAACTTGGTATTCCGGAGTGCCGCGCCTCCTCAAGGTCATGTTGCCATCAGCCTTTCGTGGCAGATCCAATTTATTGGTAAAACTTGAGCATGACTCCAGAACTACAAATACTAGCTTAGGCTTTGTCATAAGTATAGATAGACGGCAGGGTAGTAACGTTGTTCTTTCTGGGCATCCTCCAATTTCTCATTCTTTAAAGAAAGTCCAATCTAATAACAACGGCCATGGCTCCAACAGCAACCACTCCGGCGACAGACGGCGTCGACGGGACAGTGTCTAATGCTCCAGCTCAATTAATTGGCTCGAAATCCATATTCAGCTTGGCTGGCAAGGTCATCTTGGTATCGGGGGCTGGGCGTGGATTAGGTCTGACGCAAGCGGAAGCTCTGCTTGAGGCCGGCGCTATAGGTGAGCATTATATTAAACCATACACACAAATCTATGACTGATAAATTAATACAGTTTATGCTTTGGATAGACTAAGTATGATCATTTTAAGGCCCTAATTTCAGGGTTCTTTCTTCTAATAGTCTCTCTAACTCCATTCTCAGAGGAACCATGCGAAGACTTCTTCCGAGTCCAAAAACGCGCAATTGCTGAGCTCGGCACCACTCTGCAGTACCGAAACATCGATGTTCGGGAGACAGATGAGCTGAACAGGATAATTGAGGAAATCGCAACCGCACACGGCCGTCTCGATGGCCTCATCGCCGCAGCGGGAATCCAGCTGGAGAAGCCTGCTCTGGAATACAGCGCCAAAGACGCAAATGCAATGTTTGAAATCAACATTACTGGAGTATTCATGACTGCTCAGGCAGCAGCGAAACAGATGATACGGTTTGGAAAAGGAGGGAGTATTGTGATGATTGCGAGTATGAGCGGGACTATTGCTAACAGAGTATGATTTCTCCACTCTCTTCTAGCTTTCTCATGTGCGATATGCGGTTCATACTGACATTTGGCTTTAGGGTCTACTGTGTGCACCATATAATGCATCAAAAGCTGGTGTCATTCAACTAGGACGGAATCTCGCAAGTGAATGGGGGCAGCATGGCATCAGAGTAAACACGATCTCTCCAGGGTACATTGTTACCTCCATGGTAGAGGCACTATTTGAGCAGTACCCAGATCGTCGAGCGGACTGGCCTACGCAGAACATGCTTGGGAGGCTGAGCTATGCCGAAGATTACAAGGGGGCCGCAGTTTTTCTGATATCTGATGCTAGCAGCTTTATGACCGGGTCTGATCTACGGATAGATGGTGGTCACAGTGCGTGGTAATGACGCTTCAAATGCAAATATGTACAAATTGGGTGACTCTTAAAGGGTGTTAATAAGGAATAAATTCATTACTCGTGTTCTCGCTACATCTCGTCCACGCAAAATCATTGAAAGCCCCAAAAGTTAGAAGGGCAAAAGTACGCATGATTACGCGTAATTCCATCAGAACCATCCTATTTTGCAAGATAATGCCTGGCCGAAGGGGGTATAAACACTCCACAATATACCCAACATTGGCAGCATGTTCCTAGATAAAAATTTCTTAATCTCTGTGACCAGCACGACCCCCGGTGCCTTGAGGCTGCATGATTTAGGCCCCGAAGTGGAGCAAGCAGGTCCGCGGCTACTGAATTATTGTGGAAACGTGCCTTAGATGATGATGGTATCGCCACCACAGCTCGGTGCTGGATCGCGAAGACGTTTGAGGCCGGATTGCCGCATTGGGGAATCCGCGAGCAAGATACGCAGCTGCCAGATCGGATCGACACCAACACGCACAGGAGAAGGTTCGCTGCTAGTTGGTAGTGCCCTGCTCTTGCCCTGCTCCCGACGCCATGGGGAGCGGACTCCGCACACTCCACGGACCAAATGAGCACAATGCACGCTGTGGAATACAGGAATCGGCAGTTCCTGGCAGTGAATCTCGGAGGTAGGCATCGATATCTTCTTCATGTTGTACGGAAATGTTTCCATGTCCCACATAGAGTGGGACCTTCAATGGCTCTCGTAAACCCAGCCCCGTAAACAGAATATGCCACCTCGTCTTGATTCGTTGGACGTCTGCTCTAGGGATAAAATCAATGAGATAATTTAATCATACTTCAAGCATTGGTCCTCGTGGCTACACGAGCCCAATGTTGTGTCAGCTCTCGGTGCATCTCCGATAATCATGGTTCGTATGTCAAGCATTCCCCGCCGATGATCTTCCACCTGTCTGGCTATGGAGAAGCCCAACGAAACCGCTGCATTGTGCGTTCTCTCCCCTAGAATGCGCCACGGTTACACCTCCAGGTGACCGTTTCCCCACTCTATCCTTCATTATTCCGCCCATCGCCTGCTCCCTGCTTGGCTTACCAGGAGTTCCTCACCAGTAAGTCTCTGCACGCTGTTGCGCAGAAGATGGTCTCTCTTTCCGTCAGGTATTCGTTCTTGGAAGTTATCACAGGGTTCTGCAGAGTTAACAACAAGCTCACGTGAAGACCATGCCCCAGGTTGTTGTCTGATAATTCTCCACCGAGAGGACTCTTGAGGCGGTGGGTGAAAGTGCGAGAAGGCGTAGCTGTTTTGCGGATATGAGACTTGTTTTGGTTCTATGCCAGATATGCTTGTACAAGATTTATTCATAGAATTCATGTTCACTTGCTACTGTACATAATTAAGTGTGCCATCCATTAAGTCTGGTTTTTCAAGAATAAATATATTTATGACGACAGATTTGTACTGTAGCTCTGCCAGCCTTGATGTCACGAGGAAAAGCTCCGACCTCCTAATGCCTTAAGTGCGCACTCGGAGTTCCCAAGAGAGCATCCGGAGGCCACTAAAAGAGTCTATTATTACTACATTCAGATTGGCTCCTACATACTTTCCAATTAATAAACGACGGAAGGAATATTTCTAGAATCTAGGCCCTGTCACCCACTAGAGACCCTTGCAACACAAATACCCTCCGTACATGGCATAGCTCATAGAGTAAACCCCACCATTGTACAACTTGCAAGGGAGCAGCAGCTCTCCGGAGATCTTTGAATTCTCCAGGTGCTTCTCTTCCCGATGTGTGTGACATTCTGCCATGATGGATGGCGCAGCTGGTATCTCAAAGGCTAGAGCTTGTATGTTCCTCCAGTTTGCCTACCATAGTTGAGTTAGAAGATGGCATAATTAACTCTACTATGTATAATAGGTATCGAATGTAAAAAGCACAAGGTTAAATGCGAGAAGAGGCCTGGAGAATCTGCGTGCACAAGATGTCGGAGGCATAATTACAAGTGTGCCAGCAATAACCAACTCCAGACATTCATAGAGGAGGATTCAAGGTTAGTATTTCCAAATTCATTTATCTACTTCCCTCATTAAATTCGGCCAGCTAATACAGCTCTGCAGTTGGAAGAGGGCTGCGACGGCAAAGACTGCGCAGCTCCAAGCTGCAATAGTTGACCTCCTTCGACACAAAAATTGCCAACATTTATCCAACCCCTCTTCCATCGCTCAAATATCTCCTTTTGACCCCGAGTTTTCATTATGTCCTCGCGCCGAAACAGCAACCATGTCGATGACCCCGGAGAATTCGCTTGATCCAGAGGCCGAGCTTGAGCCAGAGCTGATTTCATCTCCAATGTATAGCCTATTCGAAGTCACAAAGCTGCGTGATTTACGCAGCAGCCCACCAACTCAACCGCCAGTAGTGAATGGAGCAGAAGATGACCTTATTTCTCGTGGATTAATCTCCCTTAAAGAGGCCGAATATCTTTTTGCATTCTTCAGTCGGAAGATGAATCATTTCCTGTGCGGTGGTATTGCCTTAGCCCATTCTGATCTAGAATCTGTCAGAGAATCATCATCTCTGCTCTTAACATCCATATTGGCCATTGCTGCCCTTCACATGCCCGGAAGGAGCGACACTTTCGATATCTGTTATTCTGCCTTTATCACAGTTCTCTCTAATTCTCTATTCAATCGATACCACACTTTGGATGAAATCCGGGGTCTTGCTATAGGTGCATTCTGGCTGTCAGACCTAAGCTGGATGCTATCCGGCCATGCGGTAAGGATCGCTACGGAGATGGGTCTCCATCAAAGCCTGCAGAAGCTGTTTCGTGGGAAGCATGACCAATTCCAGCGTGCACAACTGTGGTACCTCCTATATGTGTGTGACCACCATTTCAGTATCGCGTATAGCCGACCTCCTGTTACCCACGAGAGTGAAGGGATCATAAATTATGAAGGTTTTCTGCAACATCCATCGGCTGGACCCGGAGATGTCATGCTTATCGCTCAGGTTGCACTTTCTTTAAGTCTCTCGAATGCCTACCATCGATTCGGGTCTGATTCGGAAGAAGCCTTAAAGGAAAGTGACTTCCGTCTTCTTAGGGGGTTTGATGTCGAGATCGAGACTTGGAGGATGAAGTGGGAGTCTGAATCAGGTATGTTAGTCCTTCTATCCTGTCTCTCACAGAATGGTACTCAACTACCCTCCAGAGGACAATGCATATATCGGGTCCTACCCCTCTAAAGCCATTGTATTACATTATTACTTCGCCAAGTTCCAGTTAAACTCTCTTTCACTCCGCGCAGTTGCATGCGATACGAACCTGTCGACAGATCGAAGGGAAGCAGCGAACATTGCGATATCCTCAGCTATAGCAACCTTGAATATGGTTCTATACGAGCCAGATATTCGCGCCGCGCTTGTTGGAGTGCCTCTGTTTACCCATACGATGGTAGCATTCTCGGCCGTCTTCCTGCTCAAGGTCGCTGGGAAATGGAGTTCGGCATCGCTGAATATCGACCGACGTCAGGTTGTTGGTCTCGTACAGAATATTGTGGATGTCATGTCTGGAGTCAAGGCTTCTGATAAGCATTTAACGCATCATATCACCAACGGGCTCAAGAAGGTGTTAGCAAAATTCAAATCAACAGAAATGGGAGGACAGCCACAGGCCATTCCTATAATGAATGGAATACCAACGGCAGAGAATGAAGGCTTACCTCAAGTGCCAGTATGGAACGCCTTTGAAACGTTTGCGATGGACTTTCCCGATACCTGGAATGAATTTCCGACGTCGCTCGACTTCTTTCCAGTATCTTTCTCCGAGGATAGTAGTAAATAGAAGAGGAGAACCGTGTATAAACCAGACCGCGCTGTGATTTCTTACTTGTAGGCTTCTTCTGGTGAATCAAGCCGGTACAAACATGATATACATGTAGGGCGATCTTGCTATGATGTCCCGGTGTGTGTAATTGATCTTGGTGGAAACTTGCTAAAAGTGCTTTCTTCATAACCAAGACTTATCAAAGCTGGCTGTCGGATGCCAGGGCTGTTGCTGAGTCAGGGGAGAATCGTGTTACGTTGCTCGGCGCAAGGCCGGGAGTGATGTGGAGCTGCGAGATGTGCAGTCGCAGAAGCTCCGAGGGCAGGGGCGGCGGGGTTTATCCAGCAAATTTTGTGCAACTACCATAGCTATAGCATCGAAAAGTCTGCATTTGCATGACCATTATCCTATTCTTGAGTAGACGTACATTTTTGTAAACATTTTGTGACAGTTAATTGAAGGGCGAAATCACTGGTCACATACAGCGCGACCACCTCGAGATCGACGTGATTATGACGGGCAAATCGGTACTACAACGGAAGGGAAATGGACCTCGCCGCATCGTGGGTGTAAGTCTAAAGATGTACTTCAGCATCGAGGAAACCATCGCATATGTCGAACAACTACAGCAACTGGGGCCTCTTGCCACAGCATGTAACGTCGAGCTCTTTGTCATCCCAGACCTTCTCTCTCTACCAATGGTCAGCAATGTTTTGAAGGATGTACCCTCTGTTATATTCGGCGCCCAGGACTGCTTCTGGGAAGATCGAGGTGCCTACACTGGTGAGGTTTCCCCACGGACGTTAAAGAGTCTTGGGTGTTCATTAGTAGAGCTTGGACATGCAGAACGCAGGAGACTCTTTGGCGAGACTGATGCAGATGTTCAAAGAAAGGCTGGGGCTGTGGAGCGAAATGGGATGGTGCCTTTGATATGCATCGGCGAGAAAACCCATCAGTCAACTACTCAGGCTGTTGAAGAATGCCGGGTCCAGATTGAAGCTGCTTTGAAAGCCACAGAGAAAGAGGTCATCTTTGCTTACGAACCTGTATGGGCAATTGGGCAGGCAGAAGCTGCTTCCGCTGAATATGTTGTTGAAGTGACTAAAGGACTGAGGAAATTATGTCAAGGTCGAGATGTGACGATCATATACGGGGGAAGCGCTGGTCCTGGTACTTTCCAGCCGATGAGCCAAGGCGTCGATGGGTTGTTCCTGGGCAGGTTTGCCCACGACATAAAAAATGTACATAACATAATCAAAGAGATAGCATCCGCCAACGAAGTGCAAGGCTAATAAAACGTTTTCTCTCTTTCTATTATGGTCTAGACTTTTATGCCCTCATATTCACTGATTGCCCTAACCTTGGCCGCCGACGCCGACTTGTCGTCAAACTCATAGCCCAACCACTCTATTGCCAGCTTCTTTGCGACCTCAATGCCAACAACTTTTTGCCCGAAGCAGAGCACCTGCGCATTGTTGCTCAATACGCCTCGTTCAACGGAATAACTATCATGTGCCGTGACTGCGCGTATTCCTGGTACTTTGTTTGCGGTAATGGCAACCCCTAGCCCAGTTCCACAGACCAAAAGCCCTCGATCGGCTTTACCATCCTTCACTGCTGTTGCCACATCTACTGCAATATGTGGATATGCCGTGGAAAAATTGCTTTCGTTGACGCCGAAATCTAAGACTTTGATTACTCGTGGGTCAGCTTCGAGAGCTGCTTTGAGGGTGTTCTTGTAGTCGAAGCCATTATTGTCGCAGCCAATTGCTACTGTCCAGCTCTTTCTGGTCTCCATCTTGAGAGTTTGAATATGGAGGGATATGAAATGATAGTAGAGTGCNTTTTTTTTCTGTCAATCAGAAAGTTAATTGTACCTGTGCCACATACACAGCCCATATATCCCCCAATCTCTCCTTGTGTTAGACTCTCGGAGATTCTCCGATGATCTCGCTCTGCCTCCGCCACCCTCGCAGGACCTCCGACGCACTCGCTCAGTTGCCGATTCTACAGATCTAGACTCTTTACCGAAGATCTCTTTAGGTTGAGTGAGGGGCTATGTGGGGGTAGCTCAATGGGAATATAGATTTCTATGTTCCTGCACTGCCAGAGGATGTTGACCACCAACGCTCTTTACCATCATGTCCTCTAAGCACTTGTTTCCCAACGCTGACGGCCTTGTTGCCAAATCACTTCACGGATTAATAAGTTACAACCCATCTCTTGCTCTTATATCCTCCGATAAAGTCGTGTTCAACACAAATCATTCTCGGAATAAAGTCTCAATAATATCAGGGGGAGGAGGTGGCCATGAGCCTGCTTGGTGCGGATATGTGGGACATAACATGCTGGCAGCTGCGGCATCAGGAGATATATTTGCAAGCCCAAGTGCACGACAGGTAGAATCTGCTATAAGAAGCGCCCCGTCGGATGTTGGCACGATTTTGGTGATCACCAATTATACAGGCGACTGCTTGCACTTTGGAATGGCTTGTGAAAAGGTCAACGCTGCTGGCTTCCAAAAGGGGAAGGTTGCTGTATTGACATGTGGAGATGATGTGAGCGTAGGAAAGAGAGGCAATGGGCTTGTAGGGAGACGAGGTCTTCCAGGGCAGATCTTGGGTATGTATTTCAGCTCCATACGCCTTTTTTTTTCTTTTAAATCTGTCTAACTATGATAAGTTTGCAAGGTCCTAGGCGCTGCAGCCGAATCTGGGATGTCGTTTGAGGAGGTGCTGAGCTTAGGCAAAGCATTGAAAGACCAGCTAGCCAGCATTGCGGCAACTCTAGATCATTGCCATGTCCCTGGTCGGACTGAACATTTCCAATTGAACTCAACTGTTATTGAGATAGGAA
This sequence comes from Scytalidium lignicola, assembly GCA_002812745.2. Classification (NCBI taxonomy): domain Eukaryota; kingdom Fungi; phylum Ascomycota; class Leotiomycetes; genus Scytalidium; species Scytalidium lignicola. The sequence continues at coordinate 68,375 of NCSJ02000108.1, forward strand.
CAGGTCCTCATAACGAGCCGGTGAGAAGAAGTACTCCACTGCGCCTCTAACTTGGGTGCTAATGATAACTTCAGGGCCAGATGAAAATATCTCCTCAGCCTTCACCAGAAGAACTCGTTCGATTGCTTATTCAATACCTAACAGATCAGACGGACTCTGACAGAGCATATGTGACATTCGACGCGGATGATGAAGTTGCGCTTTTAGTTAACAATTTTGGTGGAATGTCGATGTTGGAAATGGGCGCCTTGACGTCGGAGTTTTTGAATCAGTTACCATCGCATATCAAACCATTAAGGGTGTATACTGGAATGTTCGAGACATCGTTAAATGCGCCAGCTTTTGCCTTAACAATATGCAACCTAACCAAATCTTCCAAAGTCTGTGGAATTACGATTTCTAAACTGCTAGAATTCCTTGATGCTAAAACCGAGACTGCGTGGGAGGCCGTGTCCGGAAATCAAACTCATGGAAATTCCAGAAGCACACAAGTAGTAGAATCACAACTTTCAGGTTTCAAACCTTTAGATAGTCTAAAAGGACCAAACGGTAAAGAACCCTCCCCCATTAACCTTTACTCCCTCTCTAACTATTTTCAGTCAATCCGGAAAGGTTAGAAGGGGCATTACGGACTGCCTGCAACAACATAATCGATGTAGAACCAGACCTCACACGATGGGATACTATCATGGGCGATGGCGACTGCGGAGAGACATTTAAATCTGGAGCCCTTGGTAAGAATCTATGTATACTACGAAATATGTATCTGTATTTTCTAATTGGTTATAGAACTTCTTAAAGAACTGGACGGTGGTCTAGCTACCTCTGGTTCCGTTTTCAATGTGCTCTCTGCCATCGCAGAAATCACCGAAACAAAGATGGGCGGAACTCTAGGTGCCATTCTGTCTCTCTTTTTTAATGCTTTGATAGTCGAACTTCGCCAGACGGATTCAATCTTTGATGCCCCTGCAGCCGCGTGTAAAACCTTAGAGAGTTATACAGCAGCTCGGGTGGGGCATCGTACAATTATGGATGTTATAATTCCTGCGACTGAAACATTGAAGAAGAGTGGGGAGCTAAAGGAAGCTCTAGAGGCGGCTATGAAGGGTGCGGAGAGTACAAGAACAGCGAAACCAATGCTAGGGAGGGCAACATACGTTGGGACGAAAGAAGGCATTGAGCTACCTCCAGATCCAGGTGCTTGGGGGGCTATGGTCACATTGAAAGGGTTGTGCGAAGGTCTCGGAATTTAATGTAATAATGTGAGATAAATGAGTCCTATCAAGGATGATTATCTTTGATTTCCAGTTTAGATGTCGATAATACAAGTTCTTTGTACAAAACTAGATAGTCAGACGAATCTGTGCCAAAGATCAGGATTCTGTATAAAGAGAAGTAGTATTGGTGGTTACTCCATCAGAAATATTCTCAACTAGGATTCCAGTTCAGCTTCACTAAAACCTGACAGGGGGGGACAAGTCACCAGGTCAGTTTTGCTACCTCTTGAGCAAATTAGGTGCGCCATATGCCTGGCTTGCGTGTTTCTAGAGATCAAGCATACTGATAGAGCTGATTCAGTTAGCCACAGTCGTTCTCAATCAACATGTTACTTGCCTTCCATGATAGTTCTCTGATTACCATATCCTCTATAATGCCTGTAGATCCCGCATATATGGTCTTCATAAAAACTGAAAACTTTCCCCTCCAATGTCATATTTATAGATAAGACCTGGCATCCTCTGCGGTCGAAATGCCCTTTGCATATTGTATAGCCAGGTGTAGTCCAAGGACATTTTGGTCTCGATTTCATAGTCCTAGAGATATACATAGTCCATATAAAGTAACCAGACTTCAGAACCGTAATCTATTCCAGAATATTGGTCTAAATAGGAAGAATCCACTGCTTATATAGATAGATGGCCCTTCTCATGTTGTTCGAACTTACCCATCTGAATTTGAAATTCGAGCGATCTTTTTAAACATTTTATGAGTCTTATCTAGCCTAAGGCTGGTGCAGATTCGCAAATCCGGATCTGGTCAAGCCTTGCGAGCCAAAAGCAATTGCTGCAAAGAAGGCTCGAGACACATTAGAAAATAGGTATTTTCATAGCCCATGTAGTTAGAATAAAATACCCCGTTGATATGAGATTAGACTTGCAGTAACTCTTAGAGGTATGAGTTTTTCAACTGAAATCAGAATCTTTCCATGTGACACCTTTTTATGCCTGCCAAACCGTATTCAACTCAAGATTTTATCTGCAGTATTTATTATAGTTCTAAAATTAGCAACAGAGGGAAATTGATTTGAGAGGAACTGCACATGATTAATTTATGCAACCACTCACCGTCCACTTAAGCAGCTAGATTGAGCAACATTCAATATTTGAGCTTTGGGGCTTTGTTATCGCCTGCACAGAACTCCTCATCTGTCTCCCCATTATGTGGGTCACTCTTTGATACTTCCGCAGTTAATGGGCATCATCTAGAAAACGTAAGGGAGTATATACTTGGACACATGCTCAGGTATATATGCCGAAGCTCAAGCGAGTATCTCGACATCCTTTTGGTCAAAGATATGGGCAAGGTTTTTGTGTTTCCGTCGTCTGCTTAATACCTACAAGCCGTTTCTAAGGATTATCATGGCGTTCCGGAGGCAGCTCTCCGTCCATTCATCTCTCATGTTGAGCGCCCCCATCGTGAATGTGCCTCAATACTGACTACATGCGTAAGTCATAATATATCCTATATTTATATCCGAGCCTTTGGCCTCCCCTTTGCGTGAGGATGCTCCTCGTTTCCGTCCGGAATTAGATGGTCTACTGCTCCTGTATTGAGTAGTCTAAGGGGTACTTGTGAGAGATCCAGTGTCGCGTGGAGGAGAGGGTTCATAAGGACCCTCATCTCCGCAAAGGCTATCGCATATACACAGTCATACGTAATAAGAATGATAGATTTTCTTTTTGCCAAAGGAGAAAGTCAAAATCCGGGGGGACTCTCGTCGCATTATTAGGGGACTTGAGGCTCTGTGGCTGGAGGCTGAATTCTAGCCCCTATGTGCAAGTCCATTACATTCATTCAGTTATGCATTAAACAGTGTTCAGTAATCACTCACAATTAGTGATAGCCTAGGCTTATCACTCGGCAACCCTCTGCAATGGTTTTATTCCCCGCAATATGATTAGTGCATATACTTCTCAGCTCTTTATTCTAAAAGAACCAACAATACCGAGGCAAGACTTTAGTATTCTCCGGTTAACCAAAAATTGCGTGTTTGTGAGTATTTACTATGGAGAATAAAGTTGTTGTAAGTATTATATAATTACTATTCGCAAGTAGTCTTACAGACAACACTTACATGCCAAATTACACAAGTAGAATCCACAAACGCAACAAGAAATATAGGGGCGATCTCTCCTTTCTAAAACATCTAAAGTAATATCAACCATTGTTAGCACCTCCATTTTATTCAACATGCTGCCAGATCCAACCGAAGTGCAAATTCCAGAGACATATTCAACTACAGTAGACAGTCATGTACGAATTACAAACTACCCCGACTCTGCAACAGGAGTTACGCCAATCATAGTGGTTACCCTCAATCGACCCGATAAGTTCAATGCAATGACTCTTGATATGATCAAAATCCTAGAACGCTTTTTTAAAGTGGTAACGTTGGACAACCGTGTCAAAAGCATTGTCTTAACTGGTGCTGGGAAAGCATTTTGTAGTGGGATTGACCTAAACCTGGATGCCAGTAGCGCAAGCAAGGTTCCAGTTCGTGAAATCAGAGATGTTGGTGGAAGCCTGGCATTAGCTATGTATAACTGCACCAAGACTGTAATTGTGGCCTACAATGGATTAGCTGTCGGAATAGGCATGACCTCCACTTTGGCTGCTGGAATTAGGTATGTTAGCATTCTACGATAGTTCATCACTCGAAAAGCCCGGCGATACTAACAGATTCTAGAATTGCAAGTGCCAAATCTGCATTTGGCTTTCCCTTCTCCCGTATCGGACTCACTATGGAATCTGCCAGCTCATTTTTCCTACCTCGTATGGTTGGCTACAGCAAAGCAACTTATCTACTCTCAACCGGCAAAACTTATCCAGCCGACTCTAAGGTCCTCGATGGGATATTTGCTGAGATATTAGAAAAACCGGAAGAGGTTCTCCCACGTGCACTTGAGCTTGCGAAAGAGATTTCCGAAGAAGTCAGTACAATGGCGGTACATTTGAATCGACAACTTATTTGGCGGAATGGAGGTTCAGCCGAGGCAGCGCACTTGGATGACAGTCCACTACTAGCTGACATGTTTGCTGGGCGGTAAGTTCATTTCTCGATGTAAAATTTACCTTAAATAATTGCTGATAAATACTAGGGATCACCGTGAAGCAAAACGAGCATTTTTCAAACGTGACAAGCCCAAGTTTGTGGATGAACTAGACAAGAACGCTCCGAGAACTTATCCATGGTGGACGGAAATATCTGTTCAAACCAACTCAAAGCCAGTACATGAGACAAAGTCAAAGCTTTGAGAGAAGAGACTGAAATTTGATTTCAGAATGAAGCCCTTCGTTGTAAATAAAAATTTGATTTAATAGTTAAACTTAAGTATTTGAAAACTCGCCTACTCCGTATGGTGTCTGCAAAACAATAAGAGACAATACTGTCTTTTGCATAAGGCTACGTCCCGCATTCCATCTTTGTAGACCCTTTATAATATGTAATTTCATTAAGCTAGGATACCTCGTATACCGTATATCACTAGCAAGGAACAGGACTAACGATAAAATCGCTTTCTACGCCACCCAATATCAAGGCTTAGTGCGGTTGTATTATTATTTACATTCTTCGGGAGGACCTTAGATTCTTATCATCAATCTGTAACAAGTATCGCTACTGCCTTCATGGTGAGAGGAAGTCCTCTTACATTTGTAGAGCCTTTAGATGCATATGAGTGATGCTCTAAGTTACAGACACTATTTCCCCCTAACTTTCTTCCATTTGCTAGAAAAGGAGCAAATTTAGTGCACGGAGCTTAGGCTGAGCTGCAAGGCGTCGGACGTTTACGCCAAGCCAATGACGGCCTATGGTCACTCTTTTCTTAATCTCGGATTAAGGGTATTGTCTCAGCCTCAAGAATTACCGCTGTGGATCCCCCTTTTATTTACACATCTGCCATACAAAACTGTCCTTCTTGCCGGTCCGTTTTCGTGATGCCTTCAGCTCTTTATAGAGGGATTGATCAAATATTTCTATTTTTAACCTTGGAGGCTTAATATGAAATGAGATTCAGCGGCAGAGAATATAGGAAACCAGTGTCCTGCAACGAATTGAACGGCTCATTGGCTCAAACGCACCCTTGTATCTATTTAGTTTTCCGTTCAAAGAAGTTATCATTCGACCCCCTTGACAATATAATAAGGTTACTGGCAACCACAATTCTTGGAACTGTATATTCTCCAAACGTCGTCGTTCGGTATAGCTGTTTCCATCGTTTTCATCCAGAAGTCTATGAACATTGGGTTGATTTTAGCAAGCGAGCAAATATAGTTTTGAATTATGGCAGAAACAGAAATAAATAAGAATCTCTTGGAGCAGGCATTAGGATTCTTCAAGGAACTTTTTGGATGCATCGGTAATACTGAGGATCTGGCCAGCAAGGTAGTTGACGCAAAGGAAAGTGCGCAGCAAACTGCCACACAACCACAACCACAACAACCGGTAAGTTAGCGTAGACTCGCCCAAGAAGATTAAAGATACGTACTAATTTTATTAAGATGGCCCAGAACTAGAAATTTGTAATGGCAGCTAGTTAGGCAAACCTCTACACCCCTCCGATACATCTCATTCCAAAATCTTTCCGCATGCCTCCAACGATATCATTACATATGTTCTAGTCAAGAATATTATCCGAACACCAACCGATTTGTTAGTTGTAGCTAGAATTATTGGGGTAGGACTTATATCCTTCTGGTATAAATCAAGCCAAAGGGCTTTAAGTAGCTGGTCTACCCAGCTTGGCCCAAATGAACGGTTTACAATGGATGACAACGGATTAGATATTTAATTGAAAACAGCTTCCTATCCACAAATATGTCAATGAGAAACTCACATAGCCAGTGCAACTGCACGACAAACAGGTTTTATGTAGAGTAGACTTCATGGACTTCTTGCACGATTTATTTGCTAGCTGCATCCTCTCCAACACTGTATTCTTGTGAATTTCTCTTCATTCCATACTCCCCTGCACCAAGGTGAACAGTATATCTATTCCAAGCTACAGAACTGAATTTCTGGGCGTACGCTGCCCTTATCGACCCATGTTTCCTTATCTATTATACACTAAGAGTTTCCTTCATCCAAGTTCTAATCTTCGCTCTCGGCAAGTTGAGACAAGTCCCAAGCGGGAAAAGCGTTGCCGTCGCTAGAAAATGCATTTCCGAGACCAAATGCATTTGATTGGAGTCCAAATCCGTCTACCTGTTATGATTAGCAATCGTACGCTCGAAGAGTATATATCTTCTTACCCCGATATCAGCATCCGAGACGCCAGCTTCCTGAACGCCAGCTTCCTGAACGCCAGCTTCCTGAACGCCAGCTTCCTGAACGCCAGTTTCTAGTTCGCTCGAATCATTCATTCCTTTAATGAACCGTAATACTATCTTCTTTGCTTGAAGCGCTAAGAACCACGTAGCGGAGCACTCATCCAGCGCCTGCATCAGAAAGACAAGCTCTAAGTTGGCAGAGGTAGATGTGGAATCTTGCCCGTCTCCACGGTGGTGTGCTGTTTTGTCAAGCATTAATATTGCACTGGCTGCTTGAACGATCGCGTAGACAAATATTAGTGGCACATTTTTCAATCCATGCTAGCTTTTGTATTTCCGCACAATGGCGATAAGGTTTTCCACTGAGGACAAGCATATTGTCCTTGAACTTTTGATAGTCTTTGCGAAGTCAAGATTCAGGCAGAGACGGACACTCTCGAACAAGGCACTAATCAAGATTTATTTCATAAGTTTATCGGAAAAAATTAATGAGTGCTGAGAATGGCAAACATACTGCAATGCCGCGACGTGCGGATATAATAACGCTGTGGTTGGCTCCCACTTGTTTCATTTTAACAAGTCTGGCAAAGCTTCCTGCCATCTGCATAGATCTAGATTAAGAGCATCCAAATATGACGTCTGATCAAGCCAAGTGTTCACCGTATCAGAACTAACGGAGTCTTTGGTCGAAAAGAATTTCATAAGCATGCTTTGTCATGTGCGCCAAACCTATATGATTTTGGAAACAATCCAGGGGCCTTGGCTTATTCATCGAATACATTGGGTTATCGTCATCATTTCCTTGTTGCAAGCCAGCAGGCAGCTATGATTTCATTTCTGAAAAGTCACTTTCTCGGGGATCAGTCGGTCTGCTTCGTTACAGGAGCAGAAGTGCAATCAATACTCACGGAAGCGTATCAATCGGACCCACAGTTGCATCATTTTCGTCCAGATATGTCGTTCTTCCAAGCATAAGGCTGATCAGTCTGAAGAAAAAGCAAGTCATTCATGGGCACACAGACTTGGGGATGGTTTTAACGAACTAACTTATCTGATAAGTAGCAGCCCCAATAGATCCGTCTCCGGATCTCAATATCTTCCACCGTTGTAATAGAGTGATCTGTTGAAGTCCAATGACATGGATCACGTTGGAATCCTATATCATAGCCCATTCGAAAAGCAATCCCTGTGACCACTTCAGTGTATTCTCGCCACAAAAGCACAAATAGTAGAATCACTACGTACCTGAAAATGCCCATCCTTTGGAGAGATTGCCGCGGCCCATTTCATAAAACGCCATGCAGAGAAAGGCCTGAACGTTAGTAACACAGGGCTGCTCAAGGCCAGATACCATCAAGATGCTCTCTGCTGCAGCAAAAAATCTTTCGCTTACATCCTCCTCAGACTTATCAGTCGCCATCAGCGTGCCAAGGGCACAGATGGCATAAAGCAGAGGTGGCGACCAATATTTGCCACTATGGCTGTTACTGTAATGATCTCTAAGGAACGCCCCTCGGTATATGAACATGAAATGGGGATATTGCCATTTGAAAAAATCCTGCAAGGCCTGTGTTATGAGACTGTCTTGAAGTCCAAAATGCCGTGCAACTCGAGCCGACTGTTGTACACTCGTAAACGGAGGCTCCTGTCGCTCGGGCTCATAGAACTGGCCGGCCAGATATATGCTTGTGGGCCCGTGATAGATCAAAGAGCCTTCTGCTCCCACCTGAAGATTAGATTGTCGCAGTCTTACTGGAACCCCGAGTGGAATCTTTAAATCCTTGGAAGCTTGTTCGAGGTGATCCTCAAAGGATACCTCATCAAGCATAGCATCTCTCTCCTCAGGTGACGCATGCTTCACTCTGCTTACGAAGGACTCCAACCAAGCAACTCTGTTTTCCAATACCGTCACGTACTCGTGAGAGACGGGCCGCCGCTTGCTATCGTACTCGCGGAATTCACACCTTTGTTGTGCAGATACACAGCTTGTACATGGTTCTGTTCTCGAGCATTTCAACTAATATTGCAACTGAAATTAGATCGCTTTCATGAAAATAGGGTTATGGCCATTTATTGCTATTTACCTTCCGGATCTGACAACGTTTGCAGCTACCCAATGATTAGTCGATCATGGATGAGCTATTCAACCATAGGGGTTTCACATACGATATCCTCTTTCTCCCTATAGAAGACATGTTAACGAATGCTGCGATAGCGGGGTTGTGGAGAGGACAATAAGTTAACCCGAACACCTTATCTCAGATCAGACTCGTATCGGGTTATCGTTCACCCGGTCTCGATGAGCATCGTGTGGCAAAGTGTTCCTGCCTTAATACTATATTGATCTTGAAGCTCAGTTTCTATCTGAAGCACATTAAAACTTGGTTTCGGCATATCTAGAATCTCATATCCTCGAATGAGGCATTATCCTTAATACCATATCACATAATCACATATAGATTAAGGCAGGCCGGTTATTCTCCAACGAAGTAGCTATCCAAGTAAAACTTCGAGATCTTCCATACCCCAAGAAGGAATAATCCTGCCGATGCCACATTACCCTTCCAAGATCACAAACAATAGTAAAACCGAGACTCCTAGTCAGAGCGCATTGAACGACACAGAGGATCTATTATGCCAATTACTCTTCTCCATGACTGCACAAGGTCTTAAGAACGCTCAAAACCTAACATACAACAAATTTATTTACGAGATGAAGATTCAAGACCCAGACGATGATGAATATACCACTCGTTGTGAGTTTGACATCCCTAAATAAATCCCATATCACGCTATGCCAGACTTTTCCTGATTGCGCCAAGATTACGAGTTTAGTCACCATGTAATTAGAAAAGGAATCCAGCAGGCCGATCAGGAACAACGATTTCTTAGTAATATATTATCTATTATCAAAGATGGGGATATTTGCATGCAAACCCATAGTGGTTTAGCGTACAGTACACCACAGAGCGCTACCCCCCGAAAGCCTACGTTAGCTAGCTAAGAAGCCCGTCTCTGGTCTAGTCCTTGTAACGCCTCGATCACGCCAGTCTACTACGTATTCCAATTACAACAACTGATTTACTATAATTTGTAAATTTTCCTAATTTGAATCAATCACATCCTTCGAAATTGATATAAACTTGTCAAATATTAGAGAATCGTGGATTATGTGGACTTTTAGCCAGGGGTAAATTTTCGGTCGGGAAATCGGTTCAAGTGGATGGAGTTCAACCTCCGTGCCCCGCCGTCAGAATGCTCTTAGAGTTCTATCTAGCGGGCCCTGAAAGTGTTAATAAACTTATCAAACACCCATGATTGGTAATTTAACACTCAAATGCTGATAAGAGCAAACTTCCCAAATTTCGCTGTCTATATCCGGTTTATATACGCAGAATATAGTATATTAATAATCTTAGCCTTTTAACACAAAATGAACTCACCTCATTTCCGCGTCAGACTACATCTGATATATAATCAAAATAATATCCTTGCTCTGCCGTATACGGTTAGATACAGTGTCGAGAATGTGGTTTGAATATAAAGTTATGGTTTCCTAACAACAATGTTTTAAAACGACAAAACCTCATTACTCAAAATAAGATCCGAAGAAAGAGAAAACAGAGAAAACATAATGCCTCACCCCATTCCAGTTGGTGGCCACAGGGCCTTTCAACACATCAAAGTTAAAGAACTCCACTCAACATTCGGAGCAGAGATTAGCGGCGTAGACTTCGCCTCCCATGTATCGGAGAAAGTATTTGCTGAAATTCTGAAGGCTGTCAATATCGTAAGAGACAATTTAATCTATTCATATGAGCCGGTGCTAACTAGATTCCATGTAGTACGGAGTTGTCGTCTTCAGGAAAACTGGTCTCAATGATGATGGGCATGTTGCTCTTGGTAGAAGATTTGGGGAACTCGATGATGTGAAGCCTTACATCGCTGCAGGAAGAAAGAACAGACTTAAGCACGACGAGCTATTCGATGTTAGCAATCTGGAGATTGACGGGTCCTTACTCAAACCAGACTCTGCCAGAGCATTTTCTTGTAAAGTATCATCCTCACCATTCTCTACTACAACTTTTCAGCTAACATATCTTAGGGAAATAGTTTCTTTCATTCAGACTCCAGTTTTAATCCTCGTCGAGCAGGTTACTCCCTGTTGCTCGCTCACGAATTACCACCACCCGAAACAGGGGGTAATACTGAATTCGCAGATACTCGAACAGCATTTGATGATCTCCCATCCAACCTTAAAGATGACCTCCTTAGCAAGGATTACATTGCTCAACATTCTCAGTGGCATTCCCGCAAATTAGCCGCTCCCGATTTCTATGCTCAGACTGAACCGTTGGACTATTTTATGAGCAGACATCGCCTTGTTCAAAAGCACGAAGCATCTGGTCGGATGAATCTATATATCGCTTCGCATATACATCATCTTGAGGGATTGGAACGTGACAATACCTTGCTCGCAAAGCTATATGAGCATGCGAAGCAACCAAAGTACGTGTTAACTATATCATGGGACAGTCCAGGAGACCTAGTGATTTGGGATAATACTTGCACTATGCACCGTTCAGCAGGAGGTACATTTGCATATACGCATAGGAGGGATATGAGACGTGTAACTGTACATGATGGGAGCTCGCTGGCATGGGGCTTCAATGACCCCACAGCTGAGAGGCAAGGAATGCCGTGAGAATTAGGATGTAATATTAGTTAGAGATTTTAAGGTCCTAAGCCGCTGAGGCTGGGTGTGTCAATTGAAGTATATATTGCACTCTAAGAACTAAATAGACTTCTTTAAGTGCTCCATTAATGAGCTTTTCTAGTCTGAGCCTCATATTGGCTAGCGTACTCCCCTTCTTGCAAGACAAGGAACTTGTTTGTAAAAGTTTGTGGTAGGATGCTAATCTAAATGACATAGACCATTAGATGCAGAGAAAGGAACATCTTCGCTTGTCATGGTTTACTTATGAACTAACGCACAACAATAAATCATATCAAACACCAGAGTAGCAGGTAATTCTTCTCCAAGATGTCTCAGAGCTTGACGGCCTCAACTTTCTAGATGACCATGACCTGTGAGGATATTGGGGTTTTTGGTCTCCATTAGAGATTCAAACTGATGTTCGACAGTTCTTGTCACCTGTTGTCATATACTTAAACCATTATATCATCCATTAAAACAAATAGGTAAAAGCCCTGAAAGGTTTCGTCATTTAAAATTATGGCCCCTGATCTATGTTAACGACATACATCCGTCATGAGATAATTCAAGGGAGAGCTTTTTTCAACACCAGTCTATGTACAGTACGTGAAACCAAAGGACACATTAGATCTACCAATATATAAAGCTATTTCATTCAGGGGGGATGCCATTTTCAATCCCTCTTTGAATAGACCGTGCAAAAGCATCAATATCTTCAACAATATTGTAAAATCCAAAAGACACTCTCACCCCGCAACGATAGTGTGAAACATAGACCTTTTCATCTTGAAAATGCTTTTGCCATCCAGGATGCAGAAGCACAAGCACATAGACATGAGGGGCTCGTCTGGAGGCCAATTCACTACCAACCACTTTCACACCGAGACGCTGACAGCGTAGAGCTAGTTCCCTACCGAGAGAACGGAGGTATCTCTCAAGCCTCTCTACTCCAATCTCCTCTGTTATAAGGGTTAATGAAGCTTTCAAGGCAGCAGCAGCAAGGAGTGATGTATTCAAGTGCTCGTATCTCTTAGTCGTCTCGTGGTATTTAACGTTGGGGTCTGCGACTAAGCTTGCTGGAAGGTTTGCAATCGCCCCCGCCCCAACGATTGGGGGGGCAGGTTTCAAAGATTTCAAGACGACGGGATTGATATAAAGGCCACCCAATCCATTGGGTGATGCTAGACCCTTGTGGCATGCGAAAGCCACTGCTGACACGTTCCAACTCGTCAAATCAATTGGAGCCACCCCGATGTGTTGGGTAATGTCCACCAAAATATGGATTCCGCGAGGCTTATATGTGGCACTGATGTCTTTGATGTCGTTCATTTGGCCTGTGTGAAACATGACAGATGAGATACCGATCGCAACGGTCTTCTTATCAACGAACGGGGCAAATGTGTTTGCATTTGCGAAGGTCGCTCCATTCATACCAATTCGTTTGACTTCGAGTCCCTGGTTAACCAATCCTAGCCATCCATAGGCATGATTAGGATGCTCATCTTCCAATATGACGACATTACTCCCTGGCTGAAATTCGATAGACCTCTGGAAAAGATTCAACCCCTCTGTAGTGTCTCGTGTGAAAGTGAGAGAAGAAGTTGGAACGTTGAGGTATCGGGCTAGTTTATCTTGAGCCTCAGCAGCTCGCTGTTGCCAAATTGGCTTTGGATGAGGAAGTGTGATGGCCTCTTCGAGAAAGGTATCGAGAGCTTTTCGAACTCTCAGGTTCATTGGCGGTTGGAATGCAGCATTGAGATAAGTCTGGCCGGGGGTTGCAGCGATAGGGGCAAGAGATCTGAGCTTTGACATGCTGACCTCATCACCAAACGCAAATGACTTGTCGGTAAATGAAAGGTTTTCATCGCGAATAGAATCAACCACAGTGATGGCCTCCGTTAAAACAGAACCCATGATGGTTACCGGGAAGATAAAGCAAAGATCTCGTGAGGCCGTTCAAGCATAAATGTCCCAGGTATCTGGGCAGACCATCTCATATATCGCCATCGGCTATTCTCCAAGACTCAAAGTCCGAAGTCCTTGTGCTATGGATATTAACATCCGGAATCAGAGTAGATACTAAACGGGCCTAAGCGGCAACACGATCTGTCTAAACTCCCCGTGCTATGGACATGAACCTCCGTCATTAGAGTGGAGGCTAAACGGAACCGAAGAGTTAACGAATTGCTCTGCAGTCGAGGTTTCTGCAGTAATAAGATAATTATAGTATACTTACTGAAATAGGTGTAATTCAACGAATAGAATGCTCAGAATAGTTCTACCATACCATATGACTTAGTAACCGAATATAGTAATCGCCAATCCTAATAACGTTGGCTTGATAGCTTTTATCATTTTATGAGACCTAAATTTGTTGAATTAAGCACAGCAAGAGGTTGCGTAATCGGGGTTACTCAAATATATTGTGGTGTTGTAGTGTAGCTACGTACGTACAAGTGAAGCTAACTACTAGAAAGGGAAGTCACGTGTAATAGGTGAAACGTGGTGCCTAAGGTGGCAACTAGGATATCACAACAAAATTTATTAACTACTATACGATGCGAGATTACTTAACAATTTGCGGATTAGTGGATCCTGCGCGGAGTTCTTACTCCGCGATAGGCGAATCCTTAATTTGCAGAGATAACGCTCGATCTACAGCAGTGGTCTCTGATCGGCCATCGTCTTATCAAACGATATCAAGTAGATATATTCTTGGCATTTCATATTCATTTATAAAGGTCATGCAATGGCATAGAAGTTTGGCCATGATAAACTGGGAGTGTTTCGTAAAATAAGTTGTGACAACAGCTCTAATTCAACGCTGAATATTTTTATATTATTCTGGAGGTCTTGAGAATGTTTGAGAAAAAAGATGACATCGAGGCACCAAGGAACACTGCAGAGCTCATATCTCAAGAGAGCAATGTGCAAGGCGAAATGGATATCCTAGATAGCCATCGCCAGCTTCAACGGGACTTCAAGCCTCGACAGGTCAATATGCTTGTAATTGCCGGAGCCATTGGAACGGGTCTTATTATTGGCTCTGGGACTGGGTTAGCTAGGGGCGGCCCGGCCAGCTTATTTATCGCATACATTGTCACTGGGGCAGTGATCTATTTTGTAATGACAGCTTTGGGTGAGATGGCATCTTTGTTGCCAATGGATCGGGGCTTTGATGGCTATGCAGCTCGTTTTGTGGACCCAGCTTTCGGGCAAGTCTTCCATTTACAGTTTGATATACCTTGTCTCTAATAGCTGGCCTGTGGTTAGATTTGCGACTAGATGGAGCTATTTTTTCAAATATGTAATTGTATTTGCCAATAACCTCACCGCCGCTGGGTTAATTATCCAGTATTGGAGACCCGATCTCAACGTGGTCATTTGGGTGACGGTGTTCGGCTTAGTCGTGATAGCCATCAATGTATGCTTTCTAAACCCTATTTTCTTTTTCTATTTCACAATCATCTAAATTAAACACTAGGTTCTGCACGTCAGCAGCTTTGGAGAAGCAGAGTTCATTCTATCCTCACTGAAGATTATCACCCTTTTGGTAGTCATGTTTGCCTGTCTGGTTATTTCACTCGGTGGTGGACCTGTCGGTGATCGCATTGGCTTTCGATACTGGAGAGATCCTGGGGCATTCGCTGAGTACCTGCAACCAGGCACCCTTGGGCGCTTCCTCGGCTTCTGGGCGTGTATGGTCCAGTCATGCTTTGCATACACTGGTACTGAAGTCGTTGGAATTGCTTTCGCCGAGACCCCCAATCCAAGACGCAATATTCCCAAAGCTGTTAAGCAGACTCTGTGGCGTATTTGCGTCTTCTATATTCTGGGCGTGTTTCTTCTAGGTATGGCTGTTCCATATAACAATGATATGTTGGTGGGAGCCACCAAATCGAAAACCAGTGCAGCGGCTTCCCCGTATGTCATCGCGATTAGACTTGCACATATTAGCGTGCTGCCTGATATTATCAATGCGGCCCTGCTCGTCTTTGTGATCAGTTCTGCCAATACGGGTAAGTATTTCAATCTTCACACTATCATACCCTAGTATCTGACAACGTCTTAAGATGTCTACGTTGGCGCGCGTACGTTATATTCCCTAGCCAAAGCTAACCAAGCTCCTAAAGTCTTCGAACGAACCACTTCAAGAGGCGTTCCTGTCTACGGCGTTGCTGCGACATCTGTATTTGGTTGTTTAGCTTACATGAACGTGAGCAAGTCCTCGTCGACAGTTTTTGGATATTTTGTCAGCCTCGTCACAGTGTTTGGGACTTTGAACTGGATCAATATCTTGATGTCCTATATCGAATTCACACGCGGTATGAAAGCCCAGGGGATTAGTAGAGATGAGCTTCCATATCGTGGCCCGCTGCAGCCATATGGCGCTTGGTTTGCATTGATTCTCACTATTATCATCACATTTTTCAATGGTAAGAGACAGGTTTTATCCTGGGAATGAGTTAGACCTCTGACTAACAACACAAACACGTAGGATATAACGCATTCATGCCAACCTTCAAGATTAGCACATTTATGACATGCTATGTGGGAATTGTAGCATATCTTTTTAATATCTTTGCATGGAAATTAGTGCACAAGACAAAACGTGTCAAGCCTGAGGAAATGGATCTGGTCACAGGGAGACGCAAGTTTGAAATGGTGCATCAGGAGGCTGAAGAGAAAGAAGCAACGAAATTATTTTTTTCGAGTTTACCTTTTGGAAATCAGGACTTGATCCATCGCCGAAATACAACTTCTCCATAAAGCCTATACGTAACTTTATAGCAAATAGATATTAAATAATACTCTCAATCACTCCTTTTACTAATAGAGAACTTGAATTATGTCTATAGAAAGGTTGTAAGGTAATTAGGTAAATGAACAATTTATCAAAGGCTATGAATAGACGAAGAATAAATTTAATTTATATAATTTGTATTTATTATCAATACTGTGAATTGATAGAGTTCAAAGCTTCATAATTAGGNTTTTTTTTTGTATCATCTATACCGTTTTAAGAGAATCTATATTTTACTAGGACTTTTAAGTAATATCTGCTAGAAGACCTGGGTTTTGGATTCTGTGTTTAGCTTGCCAAGGATCATCCCTAACGGAGGTACATCTCCACCAACCATAAAATGGCAGCAGAATCTGCGACGTGGTAGTTTTGTCAGCAGCTTCTAGGCCGTTTGATTAGTGATAAATATCGGCGATAAATTGATATGAAGAGTAATAATCCGACTCAGCTCCAATATCCTTTTGGTTATTGCTGCAATCGAGATCTAATTTTCACCTCCTTTCGTTCATTTTTTTTTTACCTGTTCAAGCGACTCCGAATATGGAACAACTATCATCTGCCGCACATATGGAAGGAGAAACCTTACTTGTACTCACGGCATGGGGACCACCACAGGACTACATTGATCATCTTAAAACAGTCAGCCCTGGAATTCGGGTTATAATACATCTATGTCCTATACACCGTGCCACAGAGGTGCCTGAAGATATATCCTCTGACGTCTGGAATTCTGTCACCGTTCTGCTCACATGGAAAATATTTCCTCCCAAGGGCCTTGCACCTAAACTCAAATACGTGCAGCTAATCAGCGCAGGCTCTAACCACGTCTTGGGGTTGCCGTTGTTTGAAGAGACAGACGCCACGTTCTGTACTGCAAGTGGTGTTCACCCGTAAGAAAGTATATCATAGCCGTGTCCTGCGCTCTACTTACCAGGGAGTCTAGGCCACAAATTACGGAGTGGGTCTTCGCTACTTTCCTATCATTCCAACATCACCGTATGCTCACTGGCCCTTCTTTTCCATTTTGTTTGGGGGAAAGAAGGGGTTCAAATAAACCTAATTTGTCTGACACCGTCCCCATCTAGTTCCTGAATACCTGGAAAATCAGAAGATCGGGAAATGGGTCTATCCCGAGACTGATGAGACTACAGAGGACGCAGTCGGTCTTCGAGTGTAACTAATTCACACCTTGGGAAACTTGAGAGAAATCTGACACCTATTGAAGTGGAATCCTCGGCTACGGCCGCATTGGTCGTCAATGTGCACGCGTTGCTAAGGCTTTTGGAATGGACGTTTATGCATACAATCTAAGAGAACGGCCAACCGTCGAGTCCCGAAGAGACGAGTCCTTCACGGAACCTGGGCTCGGTGACCCTGAAGGATTATTTCCATCTAAATGGTTTCACGGCCCCGAACAATTAAATTCTTTCCTCGGTTCGGATCTCGACCTCCTGATAATTACACTCCCAGGGACTCCAGCAACGCAAGGAATGGTCTCTCTAGAGCAGTTTCGGATTTTGAGCAAGAGAAAGGCATTTATAAGCAATGTAGGAAGAGGATCAGTGATTAACACCGACGATCTTATGACTGCGTTGGATGAAGGGCTTGTAAGGGGGGCGGCAGTAGATGTTACAGATCCGGAGCCATTGCCAGAAAGCCACAAATTATGGACGTACAAGAATGTCATCATTACACCTCATTGCAGTGGGACTTCTGCTAAGTACAATGAACGAATTTTGAAAATTTTGGCCTACAACCTTGAAAGGTTGAGATCTGGAAAGTCACTGGTCAATAAGGTAGACAGGACTAGGGGTTATTAGAATATACACTCTATACAATGCATTGACTATATCACAAAAAATTGTGATAGATTACTACCTTCGGGCGATCTTTCTCGTCGCTTCTTGATACAAGGTGGAGGTACGTTCATGCATTCCATAGACTTTAACCCCAACAAAAGATTCCACTAGCAAAAGGCACGGGCTTTGAGGATCAAAATGGCAAGGTATGCGATCTGGAATTTCTGCTAGGATAATTTTCATCTAGTCGAAATTACAGGTGCATACACCAATCAAATTTCTTCGCTTAAGCTTATGCATTTGCATAAGTGACTACATCCGTGGCGGTCGAGGGGATAGCAAAGTCATGTAAAAGTTATGCTATTGCATAGCTTGCCTGCTTCAGTTTTATTAGACGAGGGCATGTTCGAGATAGAATGGCTTGTTTTATCAATATTGAGGCGCAGTTGTAAGCTTATAGATATTTTTATATTTGGCCCTAATCGAGTCTGTTGTGAGCATCACAGATGGTTTCAAGGTGTATAAATGTCATTGAAAGACAGTACAGTATAAGACCACCGGTTGAACTGATTGAATTTGATGTGAGTGACACATACAATGGCGCCGTCTAGTACCATCAGTTCTGCTTTGTGGCTTACTGCCCTTTAGATAACTACAGCTTCTTCAACACCGTTCCTTAATCAACGCAATGTATCCACATGTGGTCCATCCAGAAACGTATCGACCACCCTGCAAGTCACTACGGGCGGTACACCAACCAAGGGCGACACCGCTTCATCTGCAATTGCCAATTTGCAATCATTGCAGAGCGGAATTCCAACCCAATCTACCTGCAGCACGACTCAATTATTTGTTAACGTGAGCAATACTGTAGTTGGACTATACGTGGGTAGCCAAATTGATAGTAGCAGAGCTAGTAACTTACTCCTAAACTAGGTCGTCAAGCTCATTCAGGGAAATGGGCTTGGAGATTCTTTGGTTTCACAAGTCTGCAGTACAGGTCTTGATGGAGGCCACATCATGGGCGCGGCAGTCAATACTGCTGGTGATCTTAATTTTGTGCAGGCTGTCATACAGGGTTGGTTTGATGGCAATTGTTTCCGCGGGTTAGATAACGAAAGAAGTTCTCAGAACATCACCATTCCGGAATTCCTTACAGGTAACTCGACTAATCGAGGCCCTACCTCTACCTCTAGCAACATCGCATCTTCAAGCAATCCAGTCTCAATCAGCACGGGCTCTAGTTTCCTACCAATCTCTATCTCGAGCAACCCAGCCTCTACCAATGTAGCCTCTACCAACACATACTCTAGCATCCCACCAATTTCTACCAATCCTTTCTCTAGCATCCCGGCATCTAATGTCTCTATCTCTATCCACACGACCTTTATCTCTATACCTATCCACACATCCTCAAGCAACTTAGCTTCAAGCACCGCAGGATCTAGCATCCTTCCGATCCCTACTAACCCTATCTCGAGCACATCAGCGTCTAACAATCCAACCTCTTCCAATCCTGCTTCGAGCAATCCGGCCTCGATCAACCAGGCATCGACCGACAAGGCTTCAATCAATACAGCGTCTACCAACACAGGCTCTAGTATCCCTCCAATCTCCACCAATCCTATTTCTAGTATCCCAGCCTCTACCAATACAACATCTACCAACTTAGGCTCTAACATCCCTCCAATTTCTACCAACCCTACATCTAGCATCCCAGCCTCTAATGTCTCTGTCCCTGCCACCATCGTCTCTAGCATCCCAACTATCTCTACCCAACCTAACTTTAGCCTCTCGTTCACTACTTTAGCTATTCCTTCATCCACCACTCCTCTAGCACTAAGCTGCCCTCTAGGGAACCCGGATTCAGGCTCTTGCTAGTCAGTAATCAATGATATTGGCACAGGGTCAAGTCAGATTGGTTCTGGAACCAATTGCAGAGGTGTCGGTCAAAGTTGGGTTTGCGATTACTTTGTAGAAGGAAACTGTCAGTTGAGTATTGCTTATAACCAGGCTCTTGGAAATCCTTTGTAAGTACTTTATCGCTTGCTTCGTTGGATATTATGGTTGTTAACTTTGAAATTAAAGGTTGCCACCACCATCTCAGGCGGCGCTCTCCGCTGTTGCAAATAGCATCCTTACAGGGAGCCAATGTGGCGGATCTGGGAAGCAAGTTACCTCAGCTGGAAATGCATTGTCTTTTACCGTCTGTTTGGTTCAAGCAGGCAATGATTGTCCTGTTTGAGGTGAGGTGCATATAAAAACTTAAGACGTTTAGATCTCTATGGGGTGAATAACTAGACTCCTTACTCAAAGGCATGTTAGCCATTGTGGCTACATCTGCGTTTTGGGTCAAGTTCTTTATATATATGGTCCTATCTGAGGAACCATCCCTCTGTACATATAGCATATGCTATGAGTATAGCAAATGATTCAAGTCATATTCTGTTTAATTTTATGTCCAATTGTGCTGCTATAGAAGCTATGACTCCTCGTATAATTGCTTTTTTTTTACTAATAAAATAATATTAACTGTTCTTAGGCTTTTAGCCATACCGTTTTCTCTATCCAAAGTTTAGCTTGCAAGGGAACGAACCATTAATCTTTCACCCTAACTGAAATAATACCCCGCATCTAACTGAAAATTATACGATGACGTCATTACTGAACTGGTAAGTTTGTCAAATACGTTTTTTTACGGCACAAGATGACTGTGTATGTACGTAAAACATTCCATTTCAAGGCGATTTTGGAGAGCTGTAATAACAATATATAAGACGTAGAATTAGTGCTCACTTTGGACTACAAATCAGAATTAAACACCCGGTCTTGGTAGTGGGTTAACTAGTTGACAATAATTAGTCAACCCCGCAACCGCGCATGTCGTAAAAAGTTATTGATTGTTAAGCCTTAATAATGGTAATCATTCCTAGCGGGAATGGTATCATACTTATTGTCTGAGCTTTCTACAACCACTTTTGAACTTGAAGAAGTGTTCTAATTGGGGTAACCATCCATTACATCCTCGTCAAATATTTTTCTAAGCTATTTTTGCAGTCTTGAACGTCTTAGTGTGTGAGCTGCAAGGATGACTGACGAAGTATGTGTTGACTCCTCGTTTGATTTAAGAGAGGTGCTGACTCCAAGATGAAGGAGGATATGATGAAGTATAAGCCTGGAACTGGCGGAGGATTTGTGCGACCTGAGAGTGCTTTCCGAAACTTTGTATCTAGGGATCCTAAGTCAAAGTTCCCAGCGGAGAAGGGTCGATATGCACTCTATCTCACTCCTGGATGTCCATGGGTACTGTTCCCCACGTAACTTTCGTTATATCTAGTGTCGTATATTAGCTAATGGTCTAACAGTCACACCGTACAACTATTGTGCGCGCCATTAAACAGCTAGAGGATATAGTCGACTTGTATCTTTGCCATGATATCATGGGAAAGGACGGTTGGTATTTTACTGATGACCCAGAAGAAGCGGCGAGATCTGGGAGCCTCCCAGTAGATCCACTCTACGGTTTCAAGACAGTGAGAGAGTTATATCTTAAGGTTGACCCCAATTACACTGGTAGGATCACTGTCCCGGTGCTCTGGGATAAAAAGACACACACGATGGTAAACAACGAGTCTAGTGAGATCATCCGAATGTTCTATACCGAGTTTGATCATCTTCTTCCCGAGGCCGATCGTGAGGCCAATCGACCTGGAGGCGGCTTATACCCAGAGCATCTCCGGAAGGACATCGACGAGATTAATGACTGGATCTATAATACCGTTAATAATGGGGTGTATAAAACGGGCTTTGCTTTTACCCAAGAAGCATACAATGACAATGTAGACAAAGTGTTCCAGTCTTTGGACCGTCTGGAGAAATTATTGAGCGAGCCAGCCCACCAACCGTTTCTCTTTGGAGAACACATTACAGAAGCAGACCTACGGTTATTCCCAACAATTATCCGCTTCGATGTTGCTTATGTTCCCATCTTCATGTGCAATCTTGGTACTGTTAGACACAATTACCCAAGCCTACATTTATGGTTGCGGAGGCTATATTGGGATAAAAGCGAGAGGACTCATGGAGGGATTTATAGCACGACTCAGCCTTGGCTGGGGCAGTATAAGGAAGGGTATTCCAAAGCTAGACCCCGGATTCTGGGAATCACGGGACCACTGATTGTTCCGAAGGGACCTAGAGTGTTGATACATGAGTTAAACAAGGATGAGATACTCTGATTTGGACGGCAGTGACGATTAGCAACACAGTTACTTTTCATATTGTTTCTCGGTTTCTTGGGTAGTCGCCTTAACTACAGTGATTTTAATAGCAATACGTCCTGTTTTGAAGGGAATAGCAACTATAATACAGACATATGTAGATTGATGCTTGAGGAATAATTCAAGATGATATATATGACCCCGTTTGAGAAGCATAATATTAGGGTCTTCAGCTACATCTTCTATTACTTCTATTCCACTAGAACAGACAAAAATTTGCAAGGTAAAGGTAGAGAATTGCTGCTCGAGGGAGTCGAGATTACATTTCTTTTATCTTTGTCTGTGATAAGAGCTTTGCTAGTATTCACTAGGGTAGATATTTGCTAGGAGTAAAGCTTCAATTGAAAATATCGAGATAATTGATGAGATAGCCAGTGTTCGGTTCTAGAGATCTCGATCCTCGATACAGATATGGCATGATCCTAAGCCTAGTTCAAGGTTAAATGACAGTGAATGACTGCGCCTCTCTTTGAGGGATATATTTCTGTACTAAACTCCTCAAATATCTCCGGGTATCGGAAGGAGCAGCTGAGGTGTTTGTTGTTTGAATGGTAGATTGCCGAGAGTCTGATACTTCTGACAGACGCACGAGATCAGGTGTAATTTTCGCAAAAAAACAACAACAAAAAATAGCAATCTAGTTTTAGTGAGATCCAGGAATAGGATCCTAAGTTGTTGACTATTTTATGCAATCTCGTACCATTTCCGCAGGAAGCTTGGCTCTTCGTCCCTTCTCTAACTCCCCGCCCTAACTCCCCGAGCTACAACTTTATTGTTTCGAGTTGGAGTTTACCAACATGTGAAATTCATCAACTATTACTCCTACTCATTTCAATGTCCTTTAAAAAAAAAACCTTGATATTATGTTATCTCACATTTACGAAGAAAAAGAATGTGGCCAATAGCACTTAATCTTCCGGCTGTAGTAATCCATCATCCAGGCTCGTTATATCTTCCCCGGATCGGGGACCTCTGAACTGGCATATTATTCTCGTACGAGATATAGTTAAGCACCATTGGATCAAATCGTAAGTGGGATGAGAGAAGCATCTGAAATGTCTAGCTTTGCAAATTGATTCGTCCCTACTTAAGCTCTTCAGCTT
This sequence comes from Scytalidium lignicola, assembly GCA_002812745.2. Taxonomy (NCBI): domain Eukaryota; kingdom Fungi; phylum Ascomycota; class Leotiomycetes; genus Scytalidium; species Scytalidium lignicola. The sequence continues at coordinate 91,627 of NCSJ02000108.1, forward strand.
CAGCTCGGGGTCTGAAGTAGTATCTCGCATATACTCGCTAACCCACTCTTCCCCGACACGGGGTAACAGCTGAGTACCGGTAGCAGGGCCCGCAACAAACAACGCGGAGGTGGGCCATTACTGGAGTCCTCACCTACGCCTTCAAACGCCCTCTCCCACGTATCTTTGCATTTAGCCGGACTCACCCCATGGGCTATAATCAGGCTGAAGTCGTTGAAGCTAGAAATAGAAACCCGGTATCGGGTGCAACATCATACGATTCAGTTATAAATTATTATATATCTGAACTTCATCTATAAGCTTAGCTGGAAAGGAAGATCTATTCTTTAACTTATCATAACTCAAAATATTTGCATGAGATTACCATAACCTATTTTGACAAAATGCCTGGAACTACTGGTGACCAGTATCGCCTTACCGAAGAGCAAAAGGCGTTCTGGATGGAACATGGCTTCCTAAAGATCCCAAGATGCTTCAGCCGTGACACTGCCAAAAAGTTTACGCACTCAGTCTGGACACGTCTGGGTGCAGACCCAGAGGACAAGTCCACCTGGCCAACCGAAAAGATCAATATGCCAGGCCACACCATCGTCCCTGTCGCCGATTTTGCTCCAAAAGCCTGGTCGGCCATGTGTGAACTTGTTGGCGGCGAAGATAAAGTTGCTGACTGGGTTCAAAACTGGAAGGACGGTTTCATTGTAAACTTCGGCAAGCCAGAATTCAAACCCGAGGACGAACTTGATTACAGGACGCTGGACAACTGGCATAACGATGGTGATTTCTTTGTTCATTTCCTGGATAGCCCGGAGCAAGCGCTGCTTGTTATTCCTCTATTTACCGATATCATGCCAAAGGGTGGTGGCACTGTCATCTGCACTGACGGTATTGGACTAGTTGCCAAGCGTTTGGTACGGAATTCACCTCCTTGCAAAGTGGCCTTTTAAATGAGAATGAAAACTAACAGTATTACGAACTCGTAGTACGATCACCCTGACGGAATGACACCGTTTATGGCGCCACGTGGAACACCAGAATTGCAAGGTGAAGCAAGAAGGGAATTCTGGAACGGTGTAATCCGGAATCCAGAACTCACAAGGGCAGAGACATTTTATGAAGCTACTGGAGAGATTGGTGATGTTTACTTGCTGCATCCATTCATGCTCCATTCAGCATCCAGGAACTTACTAAGAAACGTTCGCATCATTACAAACCCACCTGTTGCCCTCAAGGAGCCATTCAACTATAATAGGAAAGATCCTAGCGAGTACAGTCTTGTTGAGAAGAAGACTCTGAAAGACTTAGGTAGGCCAGAAGGTTTGCCAGAATGGAAGATTACAAGTCCTAGAGAAAACTTAGTACCAGCTCGTGTGCACGTAAGTCGAATATTTCGGACAAATTGTTTCGTTCAGAGCGAAACTAACAATAGTCTTCAGAAACAAGCAGAAATGAAGATCCAAGAATTAGAACGACTGAAGAAGACCGGTGTTCCAGTCACGCTCTACGAGGGAGCAAAGGCCCACGACATCTTCTACCCATCGTGATCTGTTAACTCTTTTGTCTTCAGAAATAAAATCCTCGTCTCTAGAATGATCGTGTTCTTGCTTCGGGACTGCATAGCTTATTGTAGAAGTGGAAGTGGGTGGGATTGGGCAACTTGGGATTGGACAGAATGTAGGAGTAAATGGGGGCAAATATTATCATTTTGTAGGAAAGGGACGAGGGTTTTCCATAATTATGATACCTATGATATAAAGATATATTTACGTATGTAAAGATATTACTGCGTGTATACAAATGTTCTCTTTCGAGTAACAATAACCTTGTTATTGCTTCTTCACTTTTATCACGAGGATCTGATTTCAAGTGATGTCAGCAATTTTTTTGNAATTAATTTCAAGGGTGCTAAAACTCCCTAAAGGAGCCATTTGATATTAGGCAACATCCGAGATTTAGAGCCACACATGCCGAATGTAACAAGAGCTGGGTTGAACGGATGAAGATCAGGGCAGAATTCGTGCTGGGATTCCCTCGTGCCAACTTCATTAGGGAGTTTCTCACTGGGGCATTTCCGCTTACCCTTGTAGCCTCGGCAAATGGGGTATCGGCTCGAATTTATGGCTGCAATTAAGTGGTGGCTGGATTAGTTTTCTCGGTAACCAAGACTAATAGTTGGTTGCGCTCGGAGGTGGGAAAATTTCGCTTACCAACCACCTAGGGGTGGTTGGTNAAAAAAAGTCCATCACCTCAAAAAAGTCCATCACCTTTCGCGAGATAGCCGAGATATGTAAATTGCCATACAAATTCTATCTAAATAGAGGAATATATCTTTGCTACAATGAAATAACTACTCGAATTCTACAAAATCTTGATCTATCCATGACAGCCTTGCATTCTCCATTTCTTACGATGGTTCAGTAGTAGTAATAACACCAATAATAAGATCTTCTATAACGTTAATTGACCTTGGAAAGGTAAGTTTTATTCCTATATATGTACTTTCTAGTATAATATTGATATCTTCGTCTTCATCTTTATCGAATAGAGTAATAAATCGTTGAATTGTAATTAGATCAACTAGCATATTAAGTGTTTCAAGTTGTAATTCTAATGGTACAAGATACTCTCTGTTCTTCTTATATTAAGTAATTTTTATGATCATAGCTTTATACTCTCTTTCCTTTGCTTTCTATATCTTCAGGTCTTCTAGATATATCTTTTTAAGCTGTACTTCTTACTTCTTTTACAATATTTTAGCTTGTTTCTCCAAAGTTAGCTCTTCTTGCTTCTTCTTCTCCTCAATCAATTTACGAAGATTGAATACAATACTTCCATACTTGGATTTAGTCATTCTCTTCTTACTTCTTGCTTTTGCTATGTTCAATTCCTTCTAGCTTGTTATGGTTGCAACTTGTTCAGCTTGAGTAAGATCTACTAACTTAAGAGTATATTTAATGCCTTTAATCGTCAACAGGAAATGCTGTGTAAAAGGGCTGGAAAACACCTCTGGAATATGATTTTCAAGCTCTTCTAGCACTTGAATATTATGCTGTACAGTTTTAAGTGTAGAAGGAAGAGTTAGAAGTGTTGGTTCTTCTGGGCAAGCAAGAATAGAATAAGATCAAAGTTGAGAAAGTGCCTTTTTAACTTCAATTGGCCACATACCATTATCACGAAAAGCATAACGTATAATATCTTCTTGGAAGGTTTGCTCTTGAATATTAGCCAAATCGTGGAGAAAGGAAACTATTGTATATTCTGGCTCAAGGCGTTGAAATGCTTGTTGTATAACTTTCTTATGGTTGTGTTTATATGGTCAAAATATCTTGATGTCTAACAGCTGAAGAATATGCATAAGATGTGATGGAAATCATAATAGAATAATATGATATTAAGTAGCCAATTTGATAAATTCAAGTGATTCATGAGATTCATGACCATCTAGGAGAAGAAGCTTCGTTTCTATTGGTTGATTTGTCTTTGAATCAACATATATCTGTCTTTTTGAGTCTAAAACTCCTTCTTTTGCACTAGAGAATCGAATAAAGTGGTGTAACCAACAAACTCCAATATCATTATTAGTATAACCTAACGTAGAAGGAAGTATAATAACGTTTTCAAGAAGGTTATTGTATACTCAATTTTCCATAATCCATGTGCCTTCTACAAGAATAATCAGTGGAATAGGAACTCTTTTATCTGCAGATACACACTCAATAATCATAAGAGATTTACGATTTTGAAAGGTACCTTCATATAGCTAATACTTTATTAGTAAAACTATGTATCTACTCAAATATATTTATCTCTAATACCTCTTTAATTTCGACCGGAACAATAACCTGTTCTCCTTTAACTACACCAATCTGAAAGCCTGTTTTATCCATATTATAAATATTACCACGCAAAACCTTGTTTTCATGCTGAAGATCGTCATATTTCAAGAACCACTACTTTATAACCTCCTTATCTTAAGCCTGAATTCATTCCTTTTCGATCGGTTTGGTTGTAATTATATAGAATTCAGGATATGCCTTTAGAAAGTTACGTACCCACTGTAACGACAGTTCTGTGTTATCTTCATGGAGGTATGTTGCTACTCTAAGGAACATAGCCCTGTTCAATAGGTTGCCACCGTATACTTGCGTTTTAATATAGGAAAGTAATACTTCAACTTGGTGAGGCTTCAAGAAAGGAGATCGTCCCATAAGCTGTTTAAGCCCTTTTACAGGAGTCAAACGGCGTTGGATTGCTACGCGAAGTGTATTAATCTTGACCTTGAATATGCATGTGGTAGCTGTAATAGTAACTCGATCGTTGAGGTCTTCTTGGTTGTTGAAATACCATTCAATAGCATCCTTTAATAGGTTAACATCAGATTTAGTCATTGCAAAACGGGTCCTCGCCATTTTGAGAAGTATATCAATTGAAAATTGTATGGTGTTCACAGTATAAACACGTAATGAAGGTACACGATTTCAGTGTTTAGGATTCGCAAAAGGTGATGGACNTTTTTTGAGGTGATGGACTTTTTTTACCAACCACCCCTAGGTNGTTGGTAAGCGAAATTTTCCCACCTCCGAGCGCAACCAACTATTAATTAATACTCAATACTTTGCTCCGAGGTTAGCTAAATCCATTTTGCCACCTCTGTAGAGATCTTCTAACAGAATAGTCTGTGTTTCAAGACTAAGATCTTTTCACTGGGTGGAAATTTAAGACTGTTATGCAGGTGAATGACGAAATAATCCTTCTTGTTACAGGAACAGGGATCGGCATTGGCAGTTCCAACCATCATATTTTAGCAGCTTTAACGGGGATAGATCGGATAGAAAGGCTTCTAGTTGAGGAATAATGCTTAAAGGATGCTACAGTATGTTCTCTGTGGAGAGAACCGATGTGATAACTCATGGGAGGCAATGGTGATACTTAAACTATTGATAGTCTATGATATACGGTGAAGAATAGCCAAATTCTGAGCATGAAGCATGTTTTAAAACAAAAGCAGAGTTTATTTGAGTTCGGCACTAGGTCCTTTTCGGCATTGTCTTTGTCCGTTACCACGTCCACAAAAAGCGGACGGCAGGGGCTTGCGGAATTGCACAACATCTATTGGGAATAATGCAGATAATGCAAGCTTTTCCAAGGCTACTGTAATACCAAGAACGTGTAACACTCACTCCAATAGGATGGCGGCATTTGCTGTGACTGTCAGTTTACAGTACTAAACATTAATAATCCGGGATTTGCCGATTTCACACCAATACTCACCACCTTTGCAACTACAAAATAATATATTACTATTGAAATAATTTTTTATAAATCAAGAGAATAGTAAATGAGAACAAATCCTATATTATGCTTTCATGAATTTAAATTTAATTAAATGTGCATAGCATAGAGTATGCTCAAAGTCTGCTAATCTTTAAAATGTCGAATTTTGTATGTAAACAAATCAAATTTTTACTTTGCACTTTATTTACTCAACAGTTACTTTGTAAAAATTTAAAAATTTTAAGTATAATATATAAAAGTTACTTATTTATAGATTTTGAAATTTTGAAATGATTTTATCTTAAGGGTTTTGAGTAAGTTAACAATGAACACAAAGTAATAAAAATACTATTTTTTTAATTATTTAACAATAAAATAAATTCAATAACATCAAAAATTTCACCTTTTTAGAAGAAGATAATTTCACTTCTTGTCTATTCAATTATATTAAGATTAAACTAGTTAATTAATGTTGACAGAAGTTATTTGGCCTAGAGTTCGCAGTGATTTTATGATTTTTGAAAATCCCGGATTATTATTGTTACCTACTGTAGCTCCGGCACAGACGCATTAGTGGAGTTGGCAAGGTTGGCTTTGCGGGGAGATAAGCCCACGCGCATAGATCCGTCTTAAAAGGGGCGAATAATGCTCACAACAAACATGGCATCCGCCTTTGAAACTAGTCGGTTCAGCTCACCCCGGATCTCCACAAGAAATCATCAATTCAAAAAGAGATTTTCCTATATGCAGGGGTCTAAATTCCTGCCGGTTAAACTCGAACCCTGCAGTTGGCGTTTCTGGGGTTGGAGGTTGGGGGTTTGGGGGTTGTACAATTCCTGATTCCTATGTCGGTGAAACCCAAGCAAGGATTGATGCAAAAAGAGAGTAGATGGCCGATCTATTATAAAGAGATCTCACCCAGGTCTCCATATAATAATCCTTACTCCTAATCGAAATCTAAGATTACTGCTGAAGTTCTACTCTTTTTTGGTTTGATCGCAATACAAAATGGACAAGGACGAAGCACCGACCAAAGATGTCGAGATGAAGACTGGTGGTGTAGCGATTCATGAGGAGAATGTGTATACTGAGGAGCATCTTAGGGGACTAGAAGTCCCCGAGATCACATGGTACAAGCATAAAGGTCTTCGCCAGCTCTATATGATGATGCCAATCTTGTTTCTTGGTGCAACCATCAATGGATATGATAGTAGTCTCCTGAACGGACTGCAAACCTTGACGCCATGGCAAGATTGTAGGTTCCTCGCTGCTTTTTTCGCAAGCAACTATCATTGGGAGCAGGCTAATATAACCTAACTAGATTTTGGCCACCCATCCGGATCCAAACTTGGGCTGCTCAATGCCATCTATAATGTTGGCGGTATTGCTGCCTTACCATTTAGTAGTTATTGTGCCGATCATTTGGGCAGAAAGAAGGGTATCGCTATTGGAATAGTATTAATATTCCTCGGTACTATTATTCAAAGTGAGTTTCAATAATTGTATAGATTATTGGTAAAGCTCTATTTCTTACTCATGTTGCATAGTCGTTCCATCGAGTCACCACTCCCAAATGTTCATTGGAGGTAGATTTTTAGTCGGCATGGGGTATGTCCATAATATGGGTCAATTGCAATTTGCATATTTGCTGACTGAATAAAGGTCAAACATCTCGCAGGGTTCAGCTCCAGTTCTCGTAGTTGAACTTGCTCATCCACAGCATAGAGGTCGAGTCACTACTATGTGAGTTATTTCTGTACTCCTCTTTTGTATTTTTTCCCTTAACTATTATTTTAGGTACAACGTTATTTATGTCCGTCATCCCTCTTTCCATAAATCCACCTATATCTTGTTGCTCATAAATCTTTAGTATATCGGTGCTATTATTGCTGCGTGGACGGTCTTTGGCACTGTCCATTTCACTTCTGAGGCAGGGTGGCGAATTCCTGTTGGGATTCAGGCCATGATGCCTGGAATACAGCTTATTATGATTTGGTTCCTGCCAGAAAGTCCTAGATGGCTTTGCTCCAAAGATCGTTCCGATGAAGCACTTGCTGTGCTAGTAAAGGTAAGATGGCATATTTACCTAACCCATTAGTTAACAAATAGCTGACAATATCATAGTATCACGCTGCCGGTGATGCAACCGATAGATTCGTCCTGTCCGAGTTCTACGAAATTCAGGAAACTATCAGGCTTGAGAAACTTAGTGCCAAAACCGGATGGCACACCTTTGTACAAACACCCGGAAACAGAAAGCGACTTATACTTATTGCCCTCACAGCCTTCTTTTCTCAATGCTCCGGAAACGGTCTCAGCTCTTACTACTTGCATAGCATTCTCAACTCTGTCGGTATCAAAAGCGCTTACGACCAGTCTATAATCAACGGCTGTCTTACTATCTGGTCGTTCATCGTGTGCGCCATTTTCTGCATGTTCGTCGATAAAGTTGGCCGACGTCCGTTATTCCTGGGAGCCGGAATTGGAATGTTAATTACATTTACTATTTGGACGGCCTGTTCTTCAATTTACACCCAGACTGGCAATAAGAACGATGGAAACACCGTCCTGGCCATGATCTTCCTGTTCTATGGAGCATCTGGCTTGGCTTGGCCTGGTCTCACTGTTGCATACCCCGTTGAAATCTTACCATTCAACATAAGAGCTAAGGGTATTGCAATTTTGTATAGCTTAAGGCGCTTGCCTCTGTTTTCAACCAATATGGTAAGTTCAAGTATTAAAACATCACCTATTAGGCTGACCACTTTTGCTAACTGAATAAAGTCAACCCTATTGGACTTGCGCATCTGGTCTGGAAGTTCTACTTCGTATATATTGCAATTCTAGTTTGTGAATGTATCATCATCTACTTCTACTTTGTGGAAACCAAAGGGCCAACTCTCGAGGAGATCGCTCGTTTGTTTGATGGCGATGATGCAAACGTGGCTGGGAAGGAGGTTATCAATAGCAAGGAAGCAGAACTTGAGCACAATGATGATTGAGATATTTCGTCTTTAAAACTGAATGTAGTTATGAATGTAGTTACTGTGGTCAGAACACTGCAGATTCGAAATACAATAGAATTTTTGCTTTCATATTCAAATGCTACATCACGGATGACTTTAACAAATTCTCGGATTGCAGTTAAAGCTTACCAGTAGATATTCTCTTGCATCTTAACTATTCCCAGACAAGGGTTTATTCATAGCCTGCTTCATTGGCATGGATGTATCAGTAGCGTAAAGGCGTTCTTGATCGGCACAGCTGCCGGTGCATTTATCCAGACGACGGGCAACCAGGTCCTTGGGTCAATCAACTCCCGAAGCATGGGTTCCGAGGAAAGGGATGGTTGCGTTTGGATTCAAGGGGTAGTTCTCAAACTCCAGTCAGTAGATCATTTCCCCGGTTATACTAGAGGAAGTTTCCCATGGTGGCTCTGATCGGGTGAGACCCATGAATACGGTACTCAAACCAGCGTATTGGTATTGTTAAGAGAAGTGATAATCTAAATCTATTGTGTTGGTGAGTGTTAGTGGATATCAGGTCAGTGGAGCCACTTATAATTATAGTGACTTTGATAGTTCATGTTTCTAGATACTAGTCTGAAGCAAGCATTTCAGTCTAACCTCCTGGCACTCATTGAATGTATGTGGTAATGAGAGGAGTTACATCAGTGTAGTTCATCTGATTGTGTATAGATATATGATTGGTATGTACGGCAAGAAGTGTATATTCTAGAAAGGGTATAGACAAATTCGATGCTCGAGGTAAATTTCCGGTTATGATATCTCATATGGTTTTACCGTACAGACTTAATCTATTTTAATGGTCCTCCTTACTTCTTCAGTCACATGTCGCTCGTATTTCTCTTCACTGCGATAGCTTTCATGTGACACAGTATTGAATGATAAGCTAAACTAACAAACTAATTATATCACGAAGAAGATGTAATTTACTTCTCATCTATGATTTCATTATATAGATAAAATCCGGAACGCTATATTTCTAACTCCTCACATCCTCAACCTCTCTGGTCAGGTTGGATTTATCTGCGTCACCAGTATTCACAACACCACACTTCTCAATGAGCAGAATTTCTCCTTTTCCTCCTGGTCGGTGTCGTACACCCTTGGGTACTACAAACAGCTCACCTGGCCCAAGCATTACTTCTTCAACGCCTGTCTCCCCTTCGATATCAATTGTCACAGATCCGCTAAGAATATAAAAGAATTCGTCGGTGTCTTGATGAGTATGCCAAACGAACGGACCTTCGACTTTAGCAACCTTAACGTCGTATTCCTTGTTCAAATTCGCAACAAGTTTTGGCGAGTAGACTTGAGTGATCTGAGAGAGCACTGACGGGATTGAAAGCTTGGAGTGCATTTTGATGTTTGTGATAATTTATTAATGTGAAAATAGATTGTTCAAGTGCCTAATATCGCATCAGCTTCAATTCATTGTTATCGAGCGTAAGAGAAGGGTTGAACGTAGAGACCAAACAATAGAAGATAAACCAACCTTGTGATGCCTTTCCTTTAGATATTGGTCAGGAGTATGTAATGATCCTATTAAAGATATATTAACCTTTAAGGCAGAAATAGCAGATTTAAAAGTTTCAAGATACCCACTATCTTTATGTTCTGGAAAGGGTGTCAAACGAAAATTTCTGCCCGCGCCCTTCAGTTTACATTGGGGTAGTCCAGAACTTTCCTAGTGGCGACCGGTTTAAATCAAATCTAGTGCGACTCATCCTACCTGCCATTTTTAGACTCAACACTTTTAAATCCCATTGCCTTACTTGTTCGTACTATTTCAAAGTAGAATAGTTATCTTTGGGCCGTGGAAGTGTATCTATCCTCATCAAAGTTGAGACTTGATTGGAAATGTTATCTGTGCAAATTAGTCAATACCTATATGTATAAATATGAACTGTATGCACCATTTATTGAGTTATAAATCTGGTACTGAATAGAAGAGGTTAAGGTTTAGAATAATATTTAATTTAGTATCGTGAATTCAATAAGTTATTGTGAGCTCTATGATTTTCTCTCCAACCTTAAACGGAAGTAATAGAGCAAGACATCTAGAAACCATCATTACTACCTAACGTTGATTAATTATAAAGTTCGAATGTAGGTGTCACTAAAATGATAGAAAACAGTGCTTAAATTAAAGGTAACATGTAGATGAATTATACATGTTTCTAAAGCAGCTTTGTTCAGTAAATCTTGTAGGAAAGATTTACACTTTTTGAAAATAATTTTTTACAAGTCAGCCTTTTGGATTTTCTTAGATTCATTTCAAGCTCTAAGAATTATGTTGATAGTTCAAATAATCTCAAGCAATTATTGTATTGTGGCCTTCTTTTGAGGGATGAGTGCGACCCTTTTCAGCGCTTGATCCCCGAGAAGAATAAACTCTACATAACCGTTTCCTTTCACGCAACAATTCTCCATTGTTACCTAGTTAATGAATTGTTCATGGCCCTGATAAGTCCACTCGCTCACATATGAATTGAAACTAGTGTTAGCTCCGTTTGAAGTAGCATAAACACCAACTAATGCTCCTATACATTATTTGTTAGTATTCATTCGGTTCGTGTGTCACACACATTAGCTAAAGATAGACCAATAACATACCAGTAAATCCCCAGGTAAGACCCAACCCATTTCCCCATCCTATAAGTTGGGTCTGGCTCATCATCCCCACCGGGCCAGCGCTAAGAGCGTAGTGCGTGAGGTTGCTTGCTTTGATTTCTAGCCTGATCTGTTTTCCATTCCCAAGCCAATCTAATGGTACGGGGATAGGTGTATCAGAGGTGTCGAGGAATACTGGTACACTGGTGATTCCACGAACTCGGAAGTGTGGTATTAAGGTTCCAGCAGTGGGAGACGAGGTGTTAGAATTCGGCAGCAGGACAATACCTAGGTCGTAATGATGGAGCTGTAGGTGATGATTAGTTATGCTCTCACACGAAGCGAATAAAATAGCGAATCAGTTGAAAAGTATAAGACTTACTTGATCCAGGAATACAGTAACACCGGTTTCCTGCTCCACGGCTTTCAACTCCTCAATATCAAAATATACACTGTAAGAAAATAGCGAGTGAGTTTGTCTCTTTCCTATGAATGTCTGCCCCAGTGGCTCAGCGCTACGTCCATCGGTCCCAGTCAGATTCGCAATACTTGAAACTAACTTGAGGCTATCTTTATGCCCCGCTGGAGAAATTTCATAGTTACCCTCTCCTGTTGGGAATCGCCAGTGTACAAGTTCAGGGGGTAGGGATGAACCGTCGCGGAATGTGAGATGCTGATTTGCATCGACGACATCTCCCTCACCCTCTTGTACCACTTGATGCGGGGGCAACATCCACCCTGACATATCACCAGAGACATTTTGGTAGATTGGCCATTGATCCTTTGCCCACGTTACGGGTGTAAGGACGGTTTCTCGGCCCATGGGTTGTGATCCATCAGGCCCGTTGCGTACGGAGAGAGCAACTGCCCACCAGTTCCCACTCGCATCGGTGAAAATATCTGCGTGGCCGACATCCTGGAGGTAAGGAGCTGGATTGGTGATATTTGCGTTCGAAAGCACTGGATTATGTGGAGCTGGCGTATAAGGACCATTAATATTTCTCGAACGAGATAACGTTACCATATGGTCGTAACCTGTTCCCCCTTCTGCGAGCTGAAGATAGTACCACCCATCCTTCTTGTACACATGAGGTCCTTCTGGTGCCAATCCTCCAGTCCCATTCCATACATTTACCAGCTCTCCTATCCACTCTCCTGTTTCAAGGTTCATCTTTCCTTGGTTGATTCCCGGCCAAACTTCGTAAGTATGGCTACCTGTTATGTACACTGATCCATCGTCGTCCCAGAATGGAGACGTATCGTATCCTACGAATGAGAAATGTACTGGTTGACTCCAAGACGACGAGCTGTAGGGATTCGTTGAATGTATGATGAAGTTGTCCCATCTTGCGGGATCGTCTTTTGGCGGGTCATCGTAGACCATAGTTGTCACAATATAGAAAGTTCCCTTGTGGTAGCGGAGAGTCGATGCCCAAATTCCGGATGTTGATCTCTTAGCTGTCCCCAGTCCTGGGATTTGGGTTGGAGAGTGAAGCGCATTTCCAACTAGCGTCCAGGAGCGCAGGTCACGACTGGCATGTATTGGAATACCAGGAAAGGCAAGAAAGCTGCTGGATGCACAAAAGAAGGTGTCATCCCATTCTGGGACAAAAATGCAGGAAGGGTCTGGATGGAAACCCGGGAGGATGGGATTTGTATAAGATGAATTGCGAGCTTGGGAGAATGGGAGAAGTGCCGCAAAAGCGGCGAGTAAAACCTTGGAGAACATTTGACTCCAATTTAAAGGGACCATTGGATACGTTTTGTTCCAATTGATCTACCTATTGTCTAGACCACAGTCGAAACTTCTGTGTTTAATATATACTTAATGCCTGCTTCTTCTAGATTCTCTGCTGGCCAAATTTAGGCTGTATTCCTCCCCGCGTGTTGGGCGGTCAAGGCTGACAACTCCACAATTTCTCCATCGGCACTTATTTTCTTGTTTTCTATTTCGTCAATTTAGCAACCCATTCTCAAACTGTAGAATAGGGCCGAGCATCTGGTTCCGCGCTCGGAACAATTGAAGCCGAATAGGCTGAATGGCCCTCGCTTCGCTCACGATTTCTCTCGATATGGTAGAACAAAGATATCTCTATAATATTGGAAACGTTTCCGTAGAAAAAGACACTGTACAAATTACGTAATCTTCCGTAAAAATTGACACTGTTGGCTTATTAGCCCCTTAAACCCCTTAATTGAAGGGCCGTCAGGTGATAAGCTTAGGGATCACACCACAGTACACTAGAATCATCTGTCATAATATTCAATTGAGTCTCTGTACCATACAATTTATATGCGCTGTAGCCTCTTTTATGTATTCCAATATATGATAGCAAAATACAATTCCTGAATCCTACTTTACACTCTACACTCTACACCCTTATTATGGCCAGTTTCCTCCCCCCAGAGTGATTACAATGCTCTTCCTGTAAAAAATTTCAACCAATCACAGATTACCCATTTCGAAAAAANTGGGTTACACAATACCTCTTACGATACTTGTCATATACGATTAAAAGACCATTATCAAGAGCAAAAANGGTCAATTGGATTCAGTTTCAAAAGAAGGAATAGCACGTCAACAACGCAGAATTGTAAAACAACAATAACAGACTACAAAAGCCCAAAAAAANGCATATTAGTGAATTATTATGGAATCAAAGAAAGTGTATCGAATATATGTCAAGTTATATGTGGTCAATTGATACAGGTATGTTTATTCAGTTTATAATTCATAAACTAATTATTAATATATATATTGTTGAATGGTAGCCTACCGTTGCTTACAAGCAACCACTGTAGAGCTGTAATACGGCATGTAATATGGCCGTATTACAGGGGCCTACCGGCCCCTATATAAGTGGCCATACTTGCCTACTGTACAGTAGTTAATTTAGTAGTCAATTTATATATATTCTATGGGAACCTATTACGATCGGCATATGTAACCTGTTCAACATATATAATATAGCAAAACAAGCCTGGATTCGAAAACAAAAGGATTTATCTGATTAGCCTGAATAGGAAGGAGATGCTGATAATTTAGAACTATCCAATACAATTATAGATTCAAAAGATCTATGGATAGATATATGGTTTTTACAAGCTTGGTAACAATATTTAAAAGCATTTCAAGGAGATGAAGTAGATTCAATAGCTTATTATGGGTTTAAGAGTCTTTATAAAAGATATATACAAGTTATGGTTGATTGGCCAGATTGGAAATCCACAGATAGGCCTGTAAACTGGAGGGTTGTAGAAGGGTATAAAGGTCAAGAAAAGCTTATACAAGAGCTTATAGAGGAGTTAATAGGCCTGGAGAGGCCTGTGGAGAAGCCTATGGAGGAGTCTGTGAGTAAGTGTACAAAGCTGGGAGGATTTATTTACATATAGCTAACAAGAGTTTGGATAGGTCAAGAGCTTATAAAACAGCCCGTAGATAAGCTTATAAGCCTTTCCAGGCCTGTTGACCAGGTTATGAAGGGAAAGTCTACAGAAGGGTCTACGGACCAAGAGGAGGAGAAAGGGGAGGAGGAGGAGGAAGAGCGACGTTGCCTTGGCTGTTATCAATTAAGGTCACTTTCAGATTATAGCCAATTTTTGACCTGTATAGCCTGTAGAAGGCGTAATACCAAGGCCAATCGTCGTAGACGGCAGAAGGTAATACAGGCCACAAGGGAGCAAATTGAAAGGCATTTGAGAAGTTGGTCTGCGATAGCAGGAGAGAGGAAGCTTAGACCTCTCCGAGAGCATAGGTTTAGGCCATTGACAGTAGACGACTATTTGAATGCAACTGAACTGGACTAAATAGCCAACGGCCGTAGGTCGTTGGCATACTACAGAGCGTACAGGTGGCTATATTACAGGCCAAATAATTAGCCAACAGCCGAAGGTTGTTGGCCTATTGCAGAGTTTACAGAGTCTACAGAGTTTACAAACCGTATACAACACATACAATATACAATCACACAATTGGGTGGTAACTGGGAGCGTTACGGACCGTATATCACGTGCAATAAGGGGGTGCGTAGCACCCCACCTACGAGCGGAGCGAGTAGCAAGCACAGCTTGTATCCTTAAACCTGATTCTCTATTAAATCCGATACTGCCGTTAAAGCCGGGCCGATACAACACTACTATCAATGTTGGTCAGAGGGTTCGAAATGAGTCACTGGAATAGGCATCTCTTCTCTGAGAGGTTAATAACGATAATCAAGATGGAATAGATAAATCCATTAGTATAGGCAGTTGTGCAAAGATACAACGATTAACGTAAATCTCGGTCTGTCAAATCACCCGGTCTTATGGATCGACACTGAAATTTATCAACGGAAATATTAAACTTTAACATCTTTACAGTCTCAAACAAGGATTAAAGATTTTTATACTTACAGCTTTTTAAAGCAGCTGATGGTTTAGCGAAAATGGTAGCTGTTATGCAAGTACTGTACATTACATTTTTATTTCGCCGGGCCTTGCATAATTAATCGAATCATTGAAATAAACAAAAACTTAAAAGCATAAGTTGCATAGCTATCTACCAACCGCGGAGTAAGCGTATGTTATTATTTTATTGTTATTTTGCTCTAATTACAAATAATTGTTATGACTGCTGATATGCGGAAATACCTTTATTTGCGGGAAATTTGGAGCGATTCTTACGGTAAGACCGGGTAATCTGAAGGACCGGAAGTTACATCAACTTCGTCTTGATATTTAACGACATCTATCTACCTACGCCTTTCTTCCTCCTGTTTTCTTCCTATCCTTAGCTTCTTCGGTTTTGGCTTATATAGTATGCATAACGAATAACCGAATCAACCACTTTCAATCTTTCTTTGCAAACGAGAACCTAGAGACGGAATCATAAGAGTTTTTACGTTGGTAATAATTAACGTTATCTTTTGCACACCAAGCTTGCCAGCAGTTATCCTTCTGTAGCCATGGCACTTATAATACATCATCTCCAAGTCTCCCAGTCAGAGCGCATTGTCTGGCTGTGCGAGGAGTTGGGCATTGGCTACGAGATGAAGACGTATAAACGGGCCCCTCTCCTGGCCCCGCCGGTATATAAAGCCCTACACCGTCAAGGGACCGCGCCCGTCATCCAGGACGGTAACCTAACGCTGGCCGAGAGCGGCGCATGTATTGAATACATCTGCCACAAGCACGGTAAGGGAATGTTGTTCCTAGACTCGTCGCATTCGGCCTACGCCGACTTTTTATACTGGTGGCACTGGCCCAACAGCACCTTTCTACCCAGTCTGGGCCGCGCTATGATGGTGCGCTCTCTAGGGCTGAGCGATGATAACCAGATGGTGGCGTTCGGGAATGACCGCATCAAGAGAGCGTTGAGCGCCCTCGATGAGAGGCTGCGTGAGAATGAATGGCTTGCTGGTAGCGAATTTACGGTGGCGGATGTGATGGCTGTGTTTCCTCTTACTACGATGCGATATTTCTCTCCGTACAGTTTGCGGGAGTATGGGAATATACTGAAGTATCTCAAGCGTATTGGTGAGAGGGAGGCATATCAGAAGGCAATGAAGAAGTGTGATCCTGAGATGGAACTAGCGTTGGAGGCTGATCCTCCAAAAGCGATTTCTGCATAAGAGATGAGAATGTGAGCTGGTTGCATATATAGGGCTAGAAAGTGAGGTTCAAGAGTCTAAGGAAGCTGAAATAAAGAAAGTGGCTGATGCTTTAACATCACCTCACCACTCAAGTATATACCGTTTCAAATGCATCTTACGCAACTCATTACGTTAGATTATCTTTATCAAAGTTTCAATTTATAGAATTTTAGAAAACTGGCATGCTCTAATGATCCACATAACTAGAGCAGAATACTTTTAAATTGGCTGATCCGGCTCGCCCCAAGCTATCAGAATCAACATAAACGGAGAACCTCGTCCATCCTCCATTAGTGAGACACCTTATATACCTCAAGTTCGGGCAACGGGGATTTTGTCAACAGTATCTATAGGTTCGCAGAAGTCCCAAAGAGAGTGGATTACAGTAACTGACATACCTCTATCACCGGAAGCCAAGGTGCCAACCATTGAACTTGTTTCTATAAAAGATTTTGGTCTCTATAATGTAACTGTATGATTCTATCACTTTGCTAATATAGGCTATGAAGGCATATGACGCAATAAACTATGAAGCTATACACAACCCTTTTTTTTTTATAAAACTCATACCTAACTAACAATACATTCATTCATTCATTCACATATCTATACCATGGTATATATATCCAGATCTAACACTAGCAGACTTTTTTTTTTTTATGGAGACAGATAAAGAAGCACGATATACAAGCGTAGAAACAAAGATAAGAGAGAAATTTAATCGTCGTTACTGTTTCATGAGCTCAGACATATCACGCATCCGATAATCCAAAATAGGTGTGTGCCAATCATCCTGCAATAGACCATACGTCTCCTCTTCATTATGAAGAGGTTTCCTCGGATTGATAGCCCAATAGCCAAAGTCAGCATCGACGGACTTGAGATATCTCAGCAGGTTCTTCCAGTAGTTGGCGTCCCCATTTTCGGGTTGATGAGGCGCACCGAACTCGCCTATCCAGACAGGAGCAATATCCTCCTCGAGAAGATATGCCCAATTCTCCTTCATAGATTTAGCGAAAGAGGCATAAGACCGCGTGGCATACATCCCTCCAAGACTTCCCCACCCAGACCAGCTATATACATGCGCAGAGTATACAACACGGTCTGGGATATCAAGCACGATAGGGTGATTTCGTACAACAGAAAGATCATTTGAAGATGAGGTTCCTTCAACGATGATAAGCCAATCGGGACGTATCGACAGCAACACATTGCCAGCACGTTCAGCAGCGGAAGCCCACTGGCTCCAATACATGGTTCCCCAAAGACCACGAACCTCATTGCGCAGGTCGGCGCCGATGACGAGGGAGTTGTTGAAAAAGAACATCATGATTGTTTCCCAGTTGGCAAGCCATTGAGACTCAGACATGCTGACTCGGCAGACGGGACCCAGATAATCATTACGCCAGGCCGCATCACAAAGATTAGCACCACAACACCAGGTGGCTTGAGTAATATGATTGTTAACGATGACGGCAATGCCAGCATCGGTGAGGCTGTTGACCACAGCGACATAGACGTCCAACGCCCTGGCGCCAACAAGATCTCCATTAGCGGCGAGTAGATGAGCAGGTATTAAAGGATTGTCCATGACCATTTCATCCGAGTAAGGCAGCCGTACACTATTAAACCCCAGCTTCTTTATGGTCTTGGAAATATCATCACGATGCTGAAGGTCTAGACCGCCAGGGACGAAGAGGTAATCGCTCGCCCCATACCAGTTAACCGACGACAACTTGAAACGTCGATTTCTCGCATCGACAATATCCCTCCCATTCGTATGTAGCGGTGGATGCAAGAGAAGATTATTCTCAGACCCTTCGGGGACAAGTAATCGTTCCGGATGCTGTACTTGAAAGTAGGCAACACCGAGCTGAAGGGAAACTTGGTGTCTGGCGCGGAAGAAGAAGAGAAGAAGGCCGCCAGCGGTGAGAAAGGAAAGCAGGAGTTTGAGACGATCGAATCTCACCCTCATGGTGATGGGATGTGCGTCGATAAGTATCTTACGACCGAGATAAAGATAGACGACGTCGACAACATGATACCGCCCTCTGTCCTCTGCCTTCTCAGCTCTGTACGGCATCTTCGGCTAGGGCTTATTCGGCGCAGTTGCTGACGCGGTTTTGGAAGGTGAGAGGAGGCCATGGCTATGGAATAACTCGTAAATAGAATCTACGGATTTAGGCGATCAATAAAAATAAAAATATGAGAGAAAATAAGAAATAAAAGGCTGCNAAAAAAAAGATATTGGGCATGAAATTGCATGGACGGGGGGATATGTTAGTCACGTGATTAATTTCAGCTGTAAAGAGGTCACATGACCAGCCACAGAGACAAACAAGCTTGGTGCAGCATGGTCCGTGCTGCAAGCGATCAGCGGGTGTTTCTGTATCACCCCCTGTTGCAGCCAATCAGATCCCCGCGAGATCCCATCGTCATCTGGGACCCTGATCAGCTGCCGTTTGGTGACATTCTTGCACGCCCAAGCGACGATGTTTGTTTCAACGTCGTGGGCACAACCGCTGCTTCTCACTGGCTGCATGGACTGACACTCTTCTGCTGTGGGATTGTCACTTGTCGCAGTATTAGTACCTCCGCGCGCAAGAGACGTGCGATAACAACCATCCAGGCATATCCAATCGTCGCGCAATGTGGGCGACTTGGTGGCCCAGAAGAGGACTTGGGCTGCGATGGGGCTGGCCATCGCAGCGGGTTCGGTGAGACGGTGTTGCATCCTCGAGGGAGGTAAGGATGGGCAAAGAGTCCTGCACCTGATAAAGTTCGGTGCCACACTTTAATTCACGGCAATGCATTATCCCTGGATGGAGCTTAGGACCCGATCTTGCAGCTACCAAAGGTCTAAGGTGGGAGCTCTCTTATATTTTTTTCTCTCTTTGGCTTCTGATTTTGAGAAGCTTTATTATATTTCCACTATTTGCAGCCTCTTTTTTCCTCTGCTCTTTCTAAGCCTTGCGACGTATTTTGCGTCTCTTATTGAACTTCTCTTATTCTAGTGGCCTAGATATGTTTCACTCACCAACTCCCTCCTGGTTCACCCAAAGAGTGACGAGCTTTGCACTGGCCCTGCTAGCAGTCCTGTGTTATTTCGCACTATGGCACGACAGCCCCCTCAAGCACCATGGAGATGGCCGCGATTCCAATCCAGCAGCTCATCTCACCCCAGCACAGCTTATATTCGTGTGTTACGATTTATTCGTCCACGTTCTAGCCTCATTCTTTCCCCTGAGATTATGCTGGTCGACCTGGACCTTAACCCAGAGACTGAAAGCAGCTCTTGCTCGTTCCCGAACAAGCTTTAAATCGGGCTCCAAGGGCGGTTCAATTGTTCGTTACAAGACCTTTTCCTCAGAGTTCGGCTATGAGAGTGGAATGTCCTCCGATTCGGATGATTCTGAGCTTGTTTACTCTACTGAGACTGGTAAGCTTTACAACCAATTGATTCTTCACGCAATCATCATTCCAAACTACAAGGAGGGAATGGACACCCTACGGGAAACACTAGAGGTCCTAGCACACCATGCGAGAGCCAGGACGTGTTACGATGTGAGTCGCTGCCCCCAATCCTAGTAGTCTAGGTAGTGAAGAAATCTATCTTCCAATGGAACTGATAGCTCTCGCTGTTGTACAGATTTACCTCGCAATGGAATTGGGCGAGGTTGATTCAGCCGCTAAAGGCGCTCTCCTTATGAAAGAATTTGCTGATTATTTCCGAACAATTGACTGCACACTTCACCCAAGAGGCATTCCTGGTGAAGCCCAAGGGAAGAGCAGCAATCTTCGCTGGGCTGCGAAATATGCTAGCAGCAGGTATCACGATGAAATCAAGAGAAATGTAATTGTCACAGTTGTCGATGGTATGTCACCTGATCCTCTTTAGTCTTTTGTATCTATACCCTCTATTTTCAATTCTTCGTAGTAATTACTAGCTATAATTACAGCTAACACCGGCTCTGTACAGCTGACAGCCATCTCTCATCAAACTACTTTACTCTCCTATCAAGCATGCACCTTGACTACCCAGTTACAGCCGCCACAACAATCTACGTACCTCCAATAATATTTGATCGCAACGCCCACCTCGTCCCAACCGTAGTCCGCGTAGCAGACATATTCTGGTGTGGTGCCGGTCTCTCCTGCCACTATGTAAGCTCCTCAGTGTGTCCGCCAACTTCAGTTTACTCCTTGTCCATGTCCCTTGTAGATCGTGTAGGCGGCTGGGATGCCGGCGATGAGGCTATCGGAGAGGATATGCATATGTACCTTAAGTGCTTTTTTGCACTGAATGGCAATTTGAATACCAGGACTATATTGAGCCCAGCAAGTCAGACGAATGTGCATAGCGATGGGAAAGGTGTGAGAGGCTTTATGAAGGATTGTAATGCTCGGTATAGGCAGGCTTTGAGGCATATGTGGGGAAGTTTAGATAGCGGATATGCTACTCATGGAGTACTACGCATGCTAACTGGCAGCTGGAAAGATAACTCGACGGAAAGGTGCGCTCCTTCTGTCTTTTACCTTTTCCTCAATTTCTTCCAAATCTTCTTCTTCCCTCCACTAACACCCACCAAAGACCCAACTTGTCCAACACCCTTATCCTCTTCTACCGCCTCTACGAGGCCCACTTTCTCCCAGTCCATATCGCCCTTCTCCTCCTAACCTCAAGCATTTACACCCTCATCGTCCCACCACCCATCATCCCGCCCCTCCTCCTCTACACCCTCTCTTTCACAAACACCATTCGTCTCGTCACCCTCTTCGTCCTAACCTTCTTCATCACAATCTACGGCCGCTACCACGTTCTCTGTGTCTCATCCCGCTACCAAGAAATGCACCAAGTGGGTATCGCAGACGGCATGAAAGAAAGTGCCGGATTCAGTTATCGCAAGTTCTGGGGCTGGAGAGGAAATTGGACTGATTACACCGTTTTCCCGATCGCGGGGACTGTGTTTGGGAGCGTGCCTGCGCTAGTGGCACTCTGTTGCCATTTCTGGACGCTGAGGTTGGTTTATAAGGTTTCTAAGAAGCCGGCGAGGGGTGGTGGAGTTAGAAGTGACGTGGAGAGTGTGTAAGGGTGGAGCTTTTGAATGTGGTGGGTGGGTATAGTTTGAGGCAGAGATTTGATTCGTTGGTGTTGTGGGCATTGTTGACATCGTGATGCTCTTTTAATTCCCCCTATCGCATTTGGAATGTTCTGAGTTTGGTTTTAATGGTTCCGTTAGGGGGTTGTGTTTTGCCGTTTGACAGATCATTTTCATTGGTTAGAGCTTGAGGTTTAGATCTCGTCGCAATACTAACATGGAGACAGAATAATGTTAATATAGGTTAGCAATAGTCAGTTAGTGAGATAGCATAAATATATGAGCAAGCTTAATAGACTACTCTGCCTTCGCAACGAGCCTTTAAGTGATTAAGAAGTGAGGTTGGGTTTAAGTTTGAGTCCAAGATTGCGTTTGCATTTGGCTTCCGGCACTTCCGGACAACGCGGGACGCACGTGGGATCTGATGTCATTCCACTCCTGGAGATCTGAGATCTCAGAACTAAATATTTTAGGACACGTGTAATGTTGGCACCATTCGCCATTTAGGGTTTGACATCAAATTGGTGGGTTTAAGGTGGTGGTAGATAATGCAGTTTAAATGGTGGAATTCTACAGCTGGAACTTCTCGACAATGCAAGTGTAGAATATTATGAATCGAATAGATTGAATATTTTACTTTGCATCCTATACCATGGTTTGCTTTGGGATAACTGTTTGAGTTAATCCATTTGCGCTTTCACTTGTTTAGTCTATAATCACTGTATAGCGCCGTATAGATGTTACTAGAATCATGGCACGTAGATATAAAACTCCAAGATCTAATAAAATATTTTTGCCTAGAGCTACAGCACATGACTCTCATAACTAGCATCAGGTATTATAAACCCATACAACGCAGTTTACCCAATTAAAACTGCTTGTTCGTGCAAACAAATACGAGCCTCCATCCATATGAAGCTGTCATAATATGTTAATACCAAAGAGGAAGTCGACAACCATCACACAGTCAGGTTAACATCTAGTAGTAGGGTTCCCCGATAAAAGTTTAAGTCACATTTCTTGTAATCGTACTACCTTCTGGTTAATTAAATGGCTTTAAGCACCTTTACAAGTCTAGTTAACTAATTATAATTGGTTCTAGATATGTTAAGAGCACTAAAAGGGAACTGTTTAAGTTTCTTTTATCTATTGAATCTTAACTTCTACTCTACCACTACTGGATTTAGCTTCATCTTGTAGATATTTCTCCCAAACGTTTTCAATATCATTGTGGTATATCCAGGGTAATGCACCCTCACCACCAAAGGATGCTATCCTAGTTTTCAAAGAAGTTTCGAAGCTCATATCTGGATTCACTCGTTTAGCCTCCTGTATCCTTCGCTTTTGCCCATCGAGGTATTGGTACCTGAATTATTGTTTAGCAAGGTGGTAAATTCAACGTATTTCTTGTTAAATACTAACATTCTAAGATAATACGGTGACCTAATTGTGTCAAATATATCAAGGGCCTTTACTATTGATTCGGGAGAAGAGCCTGTGTGTTCGATCGCTCGAGCTAATATCCAACCATCTTCTAAGGCGAATGCAGCTCCTGAGCCAAAGGCCCCTTAGAGAATACGTAAGTATACATTAGCCCATCAGTATTGCGTCGAAAAGGATCATACCTGAGAGAGGGTGGCTTGCATCGCCTAACAATACAACCTTACCCCAGCCAGAGAGCGTCTCCAATCTTGGACCCGCGAATGCAGAGAATTCCTTCCATAGTCCTTCTGGAACTTGCGCTAACGCCTCTCGAACTCTTGGGTCATAATCCTATTGTCTATGTCAGTCAGGGGAATTATATCGTTATAAAAACTTCTTTATAAAAAAGTTTAGCTCACCCGGAAATGAGACTCGACTCTTTCATTGGTCGCGGGGATTCCCCAGCTAAATCTTTTGCCTGTCGCTGTTTCTGGATCAATAACATTCCTTGCTGCGATCTCGAACATTCTCTCTCCGTCACCGAGTTCCTCTGGATCATCAACCTTCGAGAAATAGACGTGACCAGCAGGTCCATGCCACCATGCGGTGGAGACAGTAAGATCAGGGAGATGTGCGACTGTAGTTTCTGGTATGATAACTCGCCAGATTGTCGTGCCTAAAAGTAGCAGGTTTCAGCACTTAAGAAGAGACCTACTAACACCTCGAGCTGAACACCGACCTGTAAATTTAATCTTGTGATCAGGAAAGATACTATCTCTAACCACCTAAAGACTCATTAGAAAATAAACTCCATGCCGATAACTTCGCGAGACCCTTACCGAGCGAATACCATCTGCTCCTACGACTAGATCTGCGGTACTCTCAGTCCCATCCTGAAAGGTGAGTCGTACTCCTCCTTGTTTTAGATCTTCTAGAGCCACGAGACGTTTGTTTAGTCGGATGATACCGGGAGGAACTCTTGAGATTAGCGCGGATTGAAGGCGGGTTCTTCTCACCCGTCTGGGCTGATATTCGGTAGCAAGTGAAGAAGGGCCTGTGGAACTAAGCACTTCTCCTTTTAATCCATTTCTATTATCCAATTAGATTCATTCAATTGCAGTGTATTGGAATAAAAATAGGAGTGGGTAATAGCCCACCGCTGGAGGACTAATGTCTTTAAGTGACCTTTCACTTGCTCAGCAGCACCTAACAAGCCGAGAACTTTCCAGCAATTGTATCCTATGCGAATACCCGCACCAATCTCCCTAAGCTCCTTGGCTTGTTCGAAAAGAGAAACCTCAATGTTAGGGAGGCTTGATAACGTAATGGCAGCACCAAGTCCGGCAGGACCGCCACCACAGATGGCGACTCTTAGAGTCTTGGATTCAAATGGAACTTGGCTACCCATATTTGCTATCTCTGGAATTACGGATAAACTGCAAATCCTTCAAATAAAACAGACTTAAAATTGGATATATATGTGTATAATTATAAGGGACAGTAGAGATAAGGAGTGCGTGGAGTTCGCAAGGTATAATGACGATGACGTGCTTTTGACACTTTATCGCGCCGTAAATAACACCGCTGGCTTAGCATTATTATTCAACTGCCTACAACAACTTCCTTGTTGGTTTATAACTGATATGATAAGGCTCACTAATCGTTTGGTTACATTGACTAGAAACGACCTGATGCATAGCAAGCCAGAAAAATGTACCTACTAGTGCTATCATTCGTGTTGCAGCGAGGAGCCTAATTAAGAATTCGCACCTCGCTATAACTCAAGTCTCAAAGACATGCTGTTGACTGGAAACGCAGGAACACAGAACCACTATTGTATTGATTGCTTAAGGAGTCTACAACTACAGCAGATTCTATATATATACAGAGAGTTACGGCCGTAAAACCGTTATGGTCAACAGTTACGGTCGTACAGGCACCCTACGGGTGCCTATAGTTGCCTACAGTGGTAGCCTACCGTAAACCCTATCCGTAAGCCCTAGCATAGGCAACCGTAAGAACGCTGTGAAGTGGCATCCGTAAACTCCAAATATTGCAACACATGCTCCGCTGAAATAAATAGCAGTGTGCATATGCGATTAGGCCTCTTCTTAAACTGCGACTACTTACTGTTATATCTCTTTATTATCAGCATATAAAAGTTTTGCATCTTGTCTACCTAATAATTTATCCTATATCCTAATTACCCAAGCCTTTCATAGCTCCTATCAAACTCATATCTAAATACTCCAGGAAATAAATTTTGGCTAGTAAGTTCTTCAGTAGATAGATAGATTAGGACCATCATAGTAAAGAAAAGAGTCTACATCATGCCAAAGTAAGACCCACGACTTCAACATTGATCACAACCTTGAACAAGGTTGGACAAAGCCCTTCAGGCTCAGTCATTGTGAATGCTCATAGAGTAGCAGCTAATCACCATCATAAATTCTTGAGAATTATCACTCTCCACTATTACACATTATTATCCTTCTTTATTTACTTTTCTTTTCGTATTCATTAGTGTTAATTTCTCAAAAATTCTAGGATAAGTTCAAATAATCCTCATAGTACTGCAGCCCTGGCAAAAAGAAAGAGTAGTATGATTGCTAGGTTGGAGCGTTATTTGGAGTTTTAAAAGGAAACTCAGCCTCGGTTCACATATAATCCTGCTGCCTCCACCTCTCTCAACCACAATTTCCACGGTCTCATAGCTGACCACTTTGTCATCTCCATCGCAGCGTTCGCCTCTTCTTCACTGAGGTAATGGATTGGCTCCGCGGGCTCCTGCCCCTGAGCCAACTCTGATCTCCATGCAGCCCGCGTCAAAAGGGCAGTAGTCTGTATTGTTGCGTTGTTTTGGGTATATATTGCTCGCAAAACACAGTCTTGTATTGTGGGCCCTACCACAGTCATACCATGCCCTCGCATCAGGACGACACTTTGATCAGGACTAGTTGAGGATGCAGTAGAAAACTTGGAGGCCAGTGCGGCTCCAAGATGTGTGTTACGGACAAGCATGTCAGGAATATCAACTCCAGGTCGCAAGTGCTTTGCATTGTCATATACCGGGGCCCCAGAAGAGTCTAGAAATCATTCATAGTTAAATCAATTGAATATGGAATTAGGAGTGGGTACTGAGACGTTAACTTACGTAGAAAGCCACTCATATGGTAACAAGGCTTTAACGGAACTCCTATGCATCCTTTTAGTAACAAATATTTTCTTCATTGTAATCACATACCCGAAATTGTGTATGGCACAACAGCGTCGGAATGGCTGTGAATTACACTATTGACCTCGGGATAACGCTTCAGTACTTCGCTGTGGATACACCGTTCAGCATATCCTGGGGCTGCATTGGGATCAACAGGTTCCGCATTGTCAACCCAGTACTCGATCAAGTCATTGCGCGAAGACACAGTGGCAGGCGCCGTGTTCCGGCACATGATGAAGATGCGTGAATCCTTAGGATGTCGTACTGAGATATGACCATAAGCGTCGAGGACTCTGCCCTAAGATGTTACGAATTGTGATATTGAGAATAATACGGAAATTGACTTTACCGTTGATAGTGGAGAATGTGGCAGCTGGAAATAAAAGTTCGGTACAATTCCGAAAGACTCGGATCCTTATCCAGCGACATCTTTGCTAGGTAGGAGAGAATTTGAACTTGTGGATGTGATGATTAGATGGTATTTGATGGTATCTGACGTAGGTAGGCAGATAGATTAGTTTTGTCTGTATTACGGGATATTATAAAGAAGATGGTTGTGTATAGCAGACAAGTTCGGAGTTGAGCAACGGAAGAGAAATCGGATATCTTCCGTAACCCCGCACAAGCTAGCACAGTTGAAGTAAAGCATCTTTTCATTACATGAGCTATGTCATTTTTGGGATGGCTTTAAATGAGGTAAAGCCAAGGACCATCTACTAGAGCAGCGAGATCACTATTTCAGTGGTCTTGATCCAGATATCAAGACATTACTTAGGCACTCTAAATATACATCAAAGGCTGTCAACTTTATGCTAGCAACTGGCCTCCTGGACCAGTTTAAACACTACAAACCAGAGCTGTACAGAGAATACGCAACGATGTAATGCGTAGAGTACACTTACTTTGTAAAAACAGACACCAAAATAAGGGATGGGCCCTGAGGAGAGCAAAACTGCAATAATGCGCGCAATGTACGATACAGGGAGACGGCCAACTACACTACGGAGTTATGGGTGTATGGGGTTGAGTTATTTCGGGTTTCGAGCTTTTGAATTTGTTTCTTATTCTCCTTTCTTTTTAACTGTTGATTCTTTTGCCACTGGCAGGATCGTGGAATATTAGTGTAGAAAACCGCGTACTGTAGCTCAAGGTGTCTCTACAGGCCCCAATTTTAGGAACAGCCGAATATAGAGTATGATTATNAAAAAAAATTTAAAAAAAGGACCATCTATTTAATAGGTTTTCTGCCGAGTCTACATCTTCCACTCTCCTAACTTACTGTGGACTCTATTAAATATGATCTACGTGCGAGAAATATCAAAATCTGTCAATATTGCATAATATTTTACAACTTGGAGCTTGCACTACGATCACTTCTTCACCAATGTACTACACTATTTATGTGTGAACAATACAATTCAACAACCAAATCAGCAGCTGTATAAATAGGGACAAGTGCCACTCATAATATCGGTATCAAATATCGAGAAAGGATGAAATCTGTTGGGATAGACACAATACTAAAATATTACTATTTAGTTGACAAGATTATGCTTATCCATGGTGCTTATACGCCTGCACACTTTTCATCTTCATCCGCTCTATATATAGAATTGTGTTTGTAAAGAGACTCAATAAATTAGCCTTTAGGTAGGTGAACTAGAGCAAGAAAGATTCTAAAGTTGAACACAAGTCTAAACAGGATTCAAACAGTTTGCCCAGTGACTACAACTTCTTTAGAATTTTTTGCAAACCAACTCCCGTAAAACTTCCTCTCTTTGAAAATTTTCACATCATCTGCTGTATAGATAGTCCCCTCTTTTTCCGCCTTAATTCTAAGTCTCCTAATTCTTCTAACATCCCATTCGACGTTCCTGGTTAACCACCAAGTCCATGCACTGGCAAGCCAGCCACAGCCAATTGCAGTAGCACAGATTGCAAAAGGAGTTTTGTAACCGTTATATGCATATCGAGACTGGAAGAGCTGCGGACCAATGACTCCACCTACTTGTCCGACGCAAGACTGAAAGGCAAGTGTGAACGCCGTCCCAGTCGTTCCATCAAGGGTTGATGAGCGCCCTAGATAGATATTAATTATTTATCAACACCTAAATCATCCTATTACTGGGACAGAGATTGACTTACATGCCCAAAAAGGAATGAAATATACCGCGTAGAACATTGATCCAAATACACATGCGATATACACAACGTATTTGTTGTCGGTAGTTGCCAACATTATGAAAAAGGCTAAAGCTCCCGCACAGATAAACATGATGAAAGCAGGGCGAGTAACATATGCCCGCTTCATAAACCAACCAGCAAAAATAATAGCAAGTACCGATGCCGCTGCAGGTGGAATATTAAGTAGTTGGTTTCTAGGGAGTTCAGCGAATCCAAGAGCGGTTGTTACAGTTGGTAGCTGCCAACTCAAACCGTAACCTCCAAAGTTCAAAAGTATTTGTGACAACATGAAAGCGTAAGTTCGCGGGTTGAGAAGGGAGGTGATTATCTCAGTCTTGTCGAACGCTGCATCCTCCGTCTTTGGGGCATTTTCCGAGAGCCTTAATTCGAGATATTGTTGTTCCCTTGGAGTTAACCATTTGTTTGAACGTGGGGACTTAGGGTAGTCAGGAAGCACAAAAAAAACAACAACTGAGAACAGTATGGTTAAGATACCTTCAAGCAGATAGACCCACTGCCAGGCACTCATTCCGCAAAGTCCATTCATGTAAGAAATCCCATAGGCAAGCAATGATCCTACAACCCCAGAACAATTTTGGAAGCCAAACATCCACATAATTGGTTTTCCCATTTCGTCGCTGCGGTACCAGCTACAGAGCTGAGCCGCAATTCCAGGAAACATGCCGGCCTCCATCACGCCGAGAAAGAATCGAGCGGCGTATAGGCCTTCCTTATTCTTGACTGCTGCATGGCAAGCAAGGACGATGCCCCAAGTCAGGATGATACGAAATTGCCAGTTGCGCGGAGTCANTTTTTTTAAGCATGAGGTTGCTTGGCACTTCAAAAACAATATAGCTGATCTTTTGAATTATGAGCAAAGTTCTACGTTAATTAGGACTTCAATGGTACTTACAAAATATATTGATTGTACCCAGTTGTACTCATCAGAAGTCATATTAAGTTGATTCAAAATGTTTGAAGGCTGGCCCACTTGGAGAACTTTGACACTGGCCGCATTGGTGTAATCAATCTTGGTGATAATTCGTCAGGATGTCACTCCAAAATTATTGCCGAAAATTCTCACATTCTTTATGATGTACATCATCCCAATAAGCCATAAAAACCTCCAATCCACCTTTCGTCTGATTGCTTTGTCTTCCTCTGCAGTGAAGGATGACAGAAATGCGATGCGTTCGGCTTCAGTGTCGTTGGGCACGTCATTGGGTACGCCAGAAGCTTCATCGCCATTAGGGATTTGTACTTCTACCCAGTTCTTCTTGTCGGTTTCTAATCCGAAAAACATATTTTTTTGAATAATATAATGAAATTTCGAGAAGAAGGATGACTTACGGTTCTAAGGTGCAGTAGAATGAAAGNTTTTTATATAATTGTTCTCATAGCAGGCATTAAATCACGTCAACTTTGCATTGACAAGGTATACAGAAAGAAATTACTGATCAACACCAGTTATTATCCTCCTGCAATCTTCATCCCACTCTTAAGGAAGGGGTATAACTGCTTATCTGCGATCACGGTGTTATGAATTCTCTTTGGGTGGTGCGTGACAAGTATCCTCAAGCACGCAATTATTATAAGCGAGTACGTGTATATATTATACATCCATATATTCAGCAATAGCAAAATAATTTTGAACTCTCATAAAATTAGATAGGGTGTGAACAGTCCGAGAATAAATTTAGTCGATTGCCCTGAAATAAGATGTCGTCGGAGCCAATATCATCATCAGCAGGACCATCTGGTCAGAGAAAAAAGCAAATATTGCTTAATGCGTTTGACATGTCGACCGTAGGCCACTTGAGTCCGGGTCAATGGAAGGTATTTAAACAATTATATAGTTCTAGTTAGCTGTATTAGCTATATATAGAGATCCTATATTAATTATACGTACCCTTAGAATCCAAAGAACCGCTCGGCTCACAAACGGAAGCTCCAGTATTGGATCGATCTTGCCAAAATTCTAGAACGGGGGAATATTAACGCCCTCTTCATTGCAGATACATATGGTGGATATGACACTTATGAGGGAAGCTTAGATAACTGTATTCGGAGAGCAGCACAATGGCCAGTGACTGATCCCACCATTGTAAGTTGGTAGATATGATGAGAATTAATTTTCACCAGTTATAGCTTACACTATAAAGCCAATTAGCGCAATGGCAGCTGGTAAGTACATATCTTCTTTATCTTTCAACACCCTTAAATATTAAAATGCTAAAGCTAGCTCCCAGTAACAAAGAATTTGGCTTTCGGAATTACGGCGAGCACAACATTTGAACCACCCTTTTTGCTAGCAAAAAAGTTTTCTACCCTTGATCATCTTACAGGAGGCCGAATCGGGTGGTGAGTAAACTTCGTGATCTCTGACTATTATCCTGACAGACTCACACAAATAGGAATATCGTAACTTCGTGGAAAAAGAGCGCATTCAAGGCAATTGGCCTTGATACTCCCATAGAACATGACGAGAGGTATAGACAAGCAGACGAATACCTTCGTGTACTCTATAAACTCTGGGAGGGTTCATGGAGTGAGGATGCCCTTGTCGAAGACGTAGAAAACGATACCTACGTAGACCCGGATAAAGTTCGCCAGATCAATCATCATGGCAAATATTTCAACCTTGAGACCAGACATATTGTTGATCCTTCTCCGCAAAGAACTCCATTCCTCTTCCAAGCTGGAACTTCACCGTAAGCATCACTTCAATCTTCATGTTATTGAGCTTAACTTCGTTTTGTTACAGTTCTGGATCAACCTTTGCTGCCAGACACGCCGAAGCAATATTCGTCAGCGGACATGACCCTTCGATATTGGCTCCCAAAATTGCCAATATCCGTAGATTGGCCAAAGAAGAAGGTCGTGATCCCTCATCCATCAAGTTTTTCTGCACATTTACTCCCATTGTCGGACGCACAGATGAAGAAGCACGGGCAAAGCTGGAGGAGGCTAAGAAATATGCTTCAACAATAGGGGGGCTTGTTTTAGTCAGTGGTTGGACTGGAATCGATATCTCCAAACTCCCCCTAGGTAAGGAGATCACGAAGGAAGACTCACTTGAGGTGCACAAAATTACATCGGCACTTAGCTCCCTTTCCACAACCAGCAAGACTATTCCCAAATGGACCCCAGAAGTACTGGCCGAGGTAGCATCAATTGGCGGAATGGGACCAGTAGCTGTTGGCTCTCCTTCAACAGTTGCTGACGAGCTCGAGCACTGGATAAATGAGGCTGACGTCGACGGATTCAATCTTAGCTACGTAACTACACCTGGGACATTTGAAGATGTGGTTGACCTGCTCATTCCAGAACTTCGTGCCCGAGGTATTTATCCTCAGCAGGAAGATGGACTCACAGCTCGTGAGAAGATCTATGGAAAGGGTCAAGCTCACTTAAGAGATGACCACGTAGGGAGTAAGTATAAATATGATGTTTATACTGAAGATTCACCATATGTTGAAAGTCAAAACGCTGAGAACAATAATAATCAGAATTATTAAATTCAAATATAAATGAGTGAATCGTTTCACATTTGTATAGTAATAATTCATAGCGCGCTAATATGAATAAATACTACTTCAACAACCACTCTCAATTGATGGATTAAAGCATGTTAGTACGGTTTAATAGTTAATAATTTTATTTGACTTAGAGGCTCCGACTGTTGGTCAATGATTTGAATAATTAAATATTTAAATATCATGTCCTACGCTGTGACATTTTATTTCGCTACTCCATGAGGTTCAATAGGCTTGAAACAATATTAGTATAAGGTACGAATGGAGGGCTTAAATTATTGTCTTACCTTCGGTCCATCTACCCAGTCAAAATGTCCATAGGACTTGGTTGGCCACACATCCCCTGGACTTCGAGCACCTCCTGGCCCACCCAATAATGCCTGCGGATAGCCAAAATCCAATGGGACTGCTGAATCTATTTTCCTCATATCGTCAGGAGAAAGTTTCAGTTTAAGTGCCTCGATATTAGCTTTAAGCTGATTGATATTTCGTCCTCCTAGTATTGGGAAAACATATGGTGCCTTATGCATTATATATGCCAGTGCCACGCTAGTTATGTTTACGTTCTTTGAGGATGCAATTTTCTCAAGCGCCTCAGCAACGACGATCTTTTCAGGAATATCCACGAGGGGAACGTTCCGACCCTCCTTTGGTTTACCCGCGGCAGCTGCACGCTGAGCAGCGGTCTTGAAATACCCGCTTCCAAGAGTGTGAAATGTCGCAATTCCCATTCCTTCTGCTTGACACATTGGAATTATATCACGTTCAACTCCACGTTCGGCAGCTGACCAAGGGCATTGATAAATGGCGAATGGTGTAAGCCCTTTTTGGCGAGCATATTCGTTAGCTTTCACAACAACCCATGCTGGAGTATTTGAAACGCCAAGATACAGCACTTTAGAAGCAACGACAAGGTTATGCAAAGAGTGCATAAGCTCTGGTATAGATGTGGTAAAGTCCCAGATATGGACATATAGCTAACACAGCTCTGTTAGCCGCCGGAATGTGGGAAATAGGAGCTGCCGACTAGGGAAATCAGGTAAACTTACAATGTCAATGTATGAGGTTTGAAGCTTGCGGAGACTAGCTTCTACGGACACATGTAGTGCCTTCTTATTGTTACCGCCATAATTGGCTTGGATCTCTTCATTCTCGTGGGCTAATCGCCAAGCCGAGGTGTATTTGGTCGCTACAACCATCTCGTCCCTATTTCCACGGGACTTCAACCACTCGCCGATCCATTTCTCTGACTCCTCATTTTGATAGTTACTCGCGCTATAATTATATTAGTGCAGAAAATTTGAGAAAGTCGCAGGAAACTTGCGTATCGATGAAATTACCACCTTGGCTATAGAAAAAATCCAGAATCTCAAATGTAGTCTTCTTATCACAACTACCCATAATATCCTTCCACGCATCTCCGAAATTCATACCCCCGAGACAAATGGGACTTACTTTGACAGCTGCATTTGGTGCTAGCTGACGGTAGTAACCCAACAGGCTTCGAGGCTCTGGAGCCGAATTTCGCAAATTATTGGCCATTCTCGTAATATATACCGTTGAAGTCTTTGTAAAAATATAGTGTGATCTTGATTAGAAGATAATACGTCAAATTGATACTTTTGTTAATTGCAAAGAAATACGATAGGTGGAAGGGCTACTTATAAAGATCCAGGCTACAAGTAGGGAGCTCTTTTAATCGGATGTTAGAAATACATCTCCGTAAACTCCATAGTTGACGGAAATAAAATCACATATTGCATGTCAAGACTTATTTTTACAAATACTGCTGTCATTACTATTCCAACATGCTCCATTCAAGGGAGCAAGTCCCTTTTGAGACCCACGCTTTACCGTAAAGGTTATACGAAGAAGACGCTAATCCCAAAACAACATACGAGAGTGGCTAATCCAAAACCGTCATACGACTGCGTTCCAAACTCTCGAGTCAAGNAAAAAGTCTTCTTATAGTTTGATTTGCAGCAAAACCCTCGTATGCCTATATCGGTTAGAAAATTATTATTGCGGCAATACTCCAATCGGTTTCATTAATCCGGTATGAACCAAGCCATGGGGAAATTCGGTGTTTTTGCACTACCTTCTGCGCCATCTGCGGATGTTACGGACCCTGGAATTGATAAGCATGGAAATCCTGTGCGAAAGAGAAAGAGACATATAAAATCAAAGAACGGGTGTGTAACTTGCAAAGAAAGAAGAGTAAAAGTAAGCTAGTATTGCAAGTTTTATATCACCCGATTTGCCATTTTCCAAGTTAATAATATTTGCCACTAACGCTCACTCCAAGTGTGATGAAGGGCGATCTACATGTTCCAATTGTTTAGCCAGGAATCTCCAGTGCCGATATGAAGATGCTTCAAAACAAGACAGCTCACAATTTCACGTACCTCAAGGAAATAAGGAACTGGGTTCAACGCCCCAAGTAGACAGCCCAGAACCAAACAACATTAATAACCCATCTGAAAGCCAATTTGATCTTCCACCAGCAGTCTCTAGTATCGACTTAGATACAATTAAGCTCTTGCACCATTTTGAAACATGCACCTGCAAATCTTTAATATTCGGAGCAGAACTTTGGCAACACCAGGTTATGCCCCTTGCATTAAATGTATGACAAATATATCACATTATTTGATATTTCAACCTACTAACCATTTCCAGAACCGATATCTCATGCACGCTATACTCCTAATAGCATCAGCACACTTGCACTACCTACATCCTGAGTCAAATAAATATTCAGACGCGGAAGCATATCACTTGGCCCTGACGTTGTCTGGGTTTCAATCAGATCTATCCAAGCCGCTTTCAAACGAAAACGCAGACACTGTTGTAGCCTGCTCATTCATTCTCTTACATCACGCTTGGTCTGTGGAGTTCTCGTCAAACGGCGAACGTTCCATTAACGGTACGATCGATATCGGCACGGACAATATCCTTCCTTTATCTGCGGGCTTGAAAAATGTATTGATATCAGTATGGCATGCTCGTGAAGGGAGTATTTTTAAAGATGTCATAGACCAGGACCAAGTTCGTGGATTCAAAGAATGGGCAGCGACTGAGTCGACGCCTACTGATATTGAGAAAATCTTTGTTCCGAATTCAGATTCTGCTTGGCTTGATAGTTGTGATGGTTATGGGGCCTGTGTAGGCCTTGGTTGCGGCTCCATCGATGCTGTGGGAAGACTGGTTCCGGTCTTACGAGCTGTTGACTGCATATTTCGGGAAGTCAATATTGATCATCTGTTGCCTGAGATTGCCTCCTATCTGTTGATGTGGCCGGGTAAAAGCAGTGATGCATTTCAAAAAGAAGTTAGAGAGAATGACAATGAAGCATTGCTGATCATGTTGTGTTTCTATACTTGTACCCTTAGGCTTTTATCTAAAGACTTCTGGTGGGCTCACAGACGCTCAAGCTACATGTGCGGTGTAATATCTGCATTACTGGGTAAGGAGGGCAATCCTTGTGCAGCACGGGTGGCTCAGATCTATGACCATTTAAAAACATCGATAGAATGAGCAGATGAAAGATTATGCAAGTTAAATTATTACAGTCACGTTAGTACAATTTGTACCTCTTTGAAATGCAGCTGGGTATGCNAAAAAAGGTTGTAGATAAAGTATTATGGAATACATAAATGTAATAATCGTTCAGCCGTATCTCAGTTATACTTTTAAACTATACTAAAGAAAAATCCCAAAAAGAAAATTATATAACTTGGTTCTGATTTTATTCTCTTACACTACAACTATCTATCGAAGCCAAACTCAAATCAACTATTAATCCTCACAGGCACTAAGAACTACATGGCGTGTGTTGGATGGTGGCTTACGGTTGCCTACGGGTGCTACGTAAAATTGTAGTACGGCTCAAATCTGGCTGAATTGTGGGAGCCGATCGGCCCTTATGTATATGGTTATACTTGCTCACTGTACAGTAGTTAATCCAGTAGTTATTCGGTCAATTCATTCTATGGGAACCTATTACGATCGGAGTAACCTGTGTAACAAGGTGCAACAACCTCTGTCACATTGATTTTACAACGATTATATACGGAGTATAAAGCAAGCATTGGTGACAAATCTAGTGTTTGTTTAAGTTAGCTAGTGAGGAAACTGGTATGTGTAATGTTTAATACAATTTAGTGATGCGTGGATTTAACGTCAGGGTTAAGCATGAATGGTCAGCTAATTTTGGTTGGTTCAGTGCTAATAAGTTCAACTTATTATGGAAATTTAACTAGGCTATAAGCGTTGCCTTTTTTTNAAGGTTCATCGCAAGGCTACCGAGTTATTTACCAACTGCTCTCGCTCCTTTATAAACCGGACAAGCAGGGTTTTAAATTTTGGGTAAGGGTTAGCATCTGTTCGAAGGTATAAGGCCTGCGATTAAAACAGTTGGGCTATTTCCGGACGCCAGTTCATTGCTGTCGAGTGCTGCCGAAATCCGACAGTAGCGGAAGTCGGATGGTTCCCTGACACCTGGTACCTTACGAGCCTGGGATCAAAAGTCTGTGTTTTATAGGCTATTTTAACGAGCTGATTGCGATAACCTCACATTCGAACACACCGACTTTTTAATTAATTATGACTACTACTCCACCTAATCCAGAGCATCTTCCAGGCTTTGAAATCCTTACAAAACACAAGGAAGCGATACGCCAGCTTGTAAACTTTGCTGGTATTCCAATTCCAAAGCTAGAAAAGTACTACAAGCTTAGTTATTCTACAATCCTTAAAGTACTTCATTATGAGGCTCCAGAACGCGCCCGGCCCTCTCGTACTGGCCGACCTCGAATGCTAAATGGACCACAGATACACTGGATTATTGCTTACATTAGTTCTTCTTGGGAGTATCGAATCCTTGACTTCCAACACCTTCATGACGAGTTACACTTAGAATGTAGTACTCAAACG